>JAOXYM010000004.1:9754274-9774406 GCA_028567055.1 Leptatherina wallacei | reverse complement strand
ACACACACACACACACACACACACACACACACACACACACACACACACACACACACACACACACACACACACTTTGTCAATTCTCCAGTTGCTGTAGTCAGCTGTTGTTTCTTTAAATAACAGTGTGTGCAAAGGCATGCGATTCTAATTACAGCATCATAATCTTGTTATATGGGAATGCACTAAACTATGTTATGTTGGGGGTTTGACTAACTCTGTTATCTTAACCCCAGTTGACTTTAAGCTTCATCCCAGTGACTTGTGTTTGAGTATGACCATGACTCAAAACTTTCAAAAGGACTGTGGCTACATGATTCATGTTTTCAATTAACAAATAATCAAGAGTGCAACGTGGTCGAAGCACCAGTGTAAACACATTACAGTAGACAGTGATTGTTATAAGCTTCAGTCTGGCTAAAGGAAACCTTCTGAGGAAGATTAGAAGAGATTGTTATTACAAACTGTGGCCACAACTGTAGAAATTCGAGAGCAAATTTGGAAGATCAATGACCATCTACATTCCATCTCACGCCTACGACCAACATGTGGGTGGTGAATGAATAATGAAATTGTAGATACAAGAGACAGAAGCGAGTTTCCTTCAGTGGATGGTTTTGCTCTGCATTAAAGATAAGGTCAGGAGTTTGGAGAAGAGCCACTGCTCCTTTGTGTTGAAATGAGTCAGCTGGAGTGGTTTGGCATCGGATAAGGATGCCTCCTGCTGTCCTCCCTTAGGAGGATTTTGGTGCAAGACCCAGGACTTGGTAGAAAGAATGTATACTGTACACTTCCCTCTGCAGGGAAGCTGCAGAGCGTCACTAGGGAGATGGATGTCTGGTTTTTCCCCTGGGCCTGTAGCATCAGTGATCCGATTGCTAATAAATGGAGGAAAAGGCTTGGATTGATGGATCCATGAACCCTGATTTTATTTTCCAACTGGTTTTGAAACAGATTATACATTAATGCTGTAAAGTAAGCAACAGAAATCCTTCCCATCCTACAACACATCCCTGTAAAAGTCTGACATTACAGAGCATGGACAAAGCAGATCCAACTGATCCAAAACTTTACATCACCTGAACATATTTAGCTAAATCAAGTTATTTAGCCTGTAACACAGTAAAGTATATTCTGTGCACAGATCCCTGGGCACATTTACTAAAATGGGCAAATTAGTCTGTGATTTCAATCCAGAAAAAGGGTCAGGTATGAGTGGCCACTTCAGTGGGAGACCTGCCAACACTAAATTAATTTGCTCATTACTTATTTTAAGTAATGAGCAAATTAATCTACAGAGTTTTGACAAAAAAGTCAGTATGGTGTTGCAACGAGGTAGACCTACTGCTACTTTTAAGTGTGAACATGAGAAGCCACATGCATTAGAATGACCTTGTTTACATGTTTTGTAGTTGAAAACATGAGCTGCACTGGCAGGACACCTTAACTAGCTAACATGCTTGCAATGACGACGACAAACTTTCTCTGGGGGAGAAAATAATGACAGTAAACAACTGTCTTATGCAAAAGTGACAAGTGAGGTTCACTTGAAGAGTAATCATTTTTTGCGGTTACAGTTGTTTTAGATCACAAAATCTCCTCTGCATTTTCTTGTTCTGAGTAGCTGAGCTTTGCCATCTAAATTCCTCCCTGATTCTTTAATCTGAGCGTGCTCTGTCTGTTGACTCAAATTAAAACACCTGTAACTATTAAGTACTTCACACAACCCCACTCCAGCATAAATAAATAAAAAAGTCAGTTTAATGGCACTAAAGTTTTTCATAAATTATTTGAAATCCAGGACTGACGACAAACAGGTGTATATTTAAATCTAATCTTTATTAATAAAAAATATGGAAAAACATTTTTGACCATCCTAACAGCTAGTTCTTACTCTAACCTGGTGTTAACCCTTTAATTTGTCTAAAAAGCTCCTATCCTCGAAAATGAGGGCATGTCAACAAAAACCTGCCTGAACCTGATATGACTGGAAAGCCTTCTGGCCATGTGGTGACTGAAGGACACTAAAGGACAATACACTCAATGACAAAGAAAATTAAGACAACAAAATCATAGTAGTGGTTTATGGTGGGATACTTAAGGAAGAAAAACAAACCTTAATGTGTCACACTGTGTGACTGATTTAAACTACCACTGTCCAAATTTTGTGCCCTGAAAGGAAAACTACCACAATTAGAAAAGCAATAAGGCAAGCTGCAAAAACCAGCATTTCCACACCTTTTACTCTCAGTAACTCATCACTATGCCTGCTTAATAAATCCCAACAGTAGTTATTTTTCATTTGCTTATTTATTTTTCAAATCTCAAAACAGGATTTGCAACAGGTGCAGTTCGGAAATCTGGCCTATAATGTGATCCGTCAAAGAATTAATTAGGACTTCTTCCCCATGTAAGCTCGGCATCGCTGGCCAAATGTGCAAATATTAATTAGTGAGGAACCTCTCAGGTCATTTTCGATTTCCATTGGGTTTTATTAAAAGGCTTAGACTGAAATGTTGCCTGATGCAGCTGGATAGACTTACAGCCAATCAGAACAATGAAACATGTGATGCAGCCTTGAGAAATGTGCCTCTACAGTGCTTCCCTGCACACAGGTTTATTGTATCAAACTTGCCTCAGACAAGATAAATAATAATGAATTCACTGCTGTAATTTGCCAGACTAGGAAAGCCTGGGTGGACACATTGACAGAAAAAGGGGTTACCTATCAGAACAAGTGAAATATGAGCTCTTAGAAACCTTTGATGCTCTAACTACCTCGTGACTTAATTTGTGGACAACATTAAATTGTGTGTGCATACCTATGGCCTCCTCAAAAGCAAACAGAACAGTCTTGCCCTGGTCCAAGAGGTCTTTTCCTCTGTTCCCCATCCACTTGAAACCTGTTAGTGTCTCCTGTTCAAGCATCATGTGAGAGACATTGTAATAGCGTGGTTTGACATTAACAAAGTGAAAATTAAATACAACTACACAAAGTATTTTACTGTAAGAAAGCCTGATATGTTTAAGAATGTAAATGAGGCGGCCTGCACTGTAAATGACCAGGAGCTTCATTTATAGCCCATGTGCACACATTAAAACAGGGCTCTTATTTTTGGTTGTTTCCATGATCCTGGATGGAGAGTCACCAATCAGCAGACTCATTTCTGAGAATCCATACTTATGAGATGCTCTGATTTAACCATTTATGGATGAATGTGATCATTCATAGGCTGGGATATAAAGCTGTTCCCAGATGGACTTCACCTGAGGGTGTTTTAGCTTTTTTGTCACTGTTCGTTTTCATCTACATCTTGTGCACTGTTTTATAAATGAGGCCCAAATCCTTATTCACTGCAGCTTCCAACATATCATATTTAGAGTTTGATCAAATTAGAGTATAAAACCTGAATGCATTACCTCAAAGTGGAAACCTTCCTTCAGAGCAATCGCTCGCAGTATTTTGGATGAGACGGTGCTTGACAGCATGTAGACATTTTTCACAGCAGTAGCGTCATGGTTCTGCTGTTTCCAGCAGTGGAATAACCACCAGCCGAGCAACGCTCCCAACTCATTACCACTGAATACTCGCCACTGACCACTGAGGCACAGAGAAAGACAGAGCTTAGGGAAACACAGGCAAAAAAAAGCTATTGTGTCCAAAGAACTTCAGTTATAATGTTAAAGTTAGGTGTTTTAATCAGGATCTTAGCTATCTATCAAGAAAAAGACCATTTGTTTAAGGCTATGGGTTTTTAAATGTAAATGTTTTAATGATGTGAGAACATCTTTGGAGGTCTGATTTCATTCTTGACTAAACACATTTGAAGCTTTCTGTTCCAAGTAAAACTGAATAAAATCCTGTTTAAGTCCCTGAAGAAGAGAAACCAACTTACAATGTAGGTAGCTGGACAATCAAACAAGTTCAAGTTAAAAATTCTTCAAAAACTTATTTTTGCTTTTTATGAAAATCATTTTGAATTATTCACTTTTAAATTTGTTGCTACATGTCTGAATTTATCCAATGTCTTTTATGAACTTGGAGCCATTTTGCAAGGAAGTGTGAAATTCTTGCCTTGCTGCCTGATGGATGTGCATGATGGTATGAGAGCAAGAGGAAAAATGTCACTCATCACATGACAACATGCTGGCTTTCACTTTAACACTGTTGCTGTTCAAGGGTGGAGTTAGTGAAAATCCTGAATGTTTGTTAAACACACAAACACACACCTCTCCTGCCTCTCAGCGACAGCCAGTCGATCAGCATCAGGATCATTCGCCAACACTACTGAGGCGCCCTCTCTCTCTGCGAGTGCAAATGACAATGTCTGCAAAGTAAACACAAACATATTTCACCATCTGCCAAAATGCAGTAGACATTTGTCCAGTTTGTCCAGTACCCACCAGGACTCCTTCTCCCTCCTCAGGATTTGGGTATTTGACGGTGGGAAATTCAGGGTCTGGATCTTTTTGCTCTTCCACAGCGTATGGTGGGTGAAGATCGAAGGCCTTGAATGCTGACTGCACAAATGAGTGACCAACACCGTGCACAGATGTGTGCACTATTTTAACCTCGGAGGTCTTGTTAAATTCTCTGTGAAAAAACATCCAAATATACATTTTTTGTTTAGATGTGTCAGGTTTTGGTTTGTGTCTGTTAAATATCTCAGCATGACATACTGTGAATAAAATCATCAGGTGGAACACAGCAAGTGTTTAAAATATATACGCTGCTCAACAGGTAGTTTAATCCATGGATCACCTGTGATGACAGTGTTTCTGGATGGCTTTGAAGTACTGTGTGTGGATATTCTGGTAGGGGTCTTTAAGTAAAGGGCTCTTCAAGGCCTCGTCTGTATTCCAAGACTCTGGCCAAGGCTCAAGGTTTTCCTCAATGGCTTTAGAGATCCCTTTGTCATGAGGAGAAACAATCTGGGCACCATTTTCCCAGTACACCTGGAAAACAAAGAATCATGAAATACATGCTGCAGAATTAATGGGAAAATATTATTTATTATTCTTTATTATTATTATTATTATTATTAATAATAATAATAAGGGCTGCCATGTTTCTATGCCAGGGGAGTAGCTGGGAGAGCCCACAGTGGTTCACCTCTGTTGGCACAGCAAGGACTCAAACCCCAGTTCTCCAGACCCAAGCCCATCTCTGTAACCACCGGCTACTACTCCTGCCCCCTATCATTAATAAATAATAAGAAAAGCACTAGCAAAAAGGATAATGATTACTGATTAGTGACTAACTGCGGTGAGTGAGAAACACCTGTAAAAAGGATAAATGACAAATGTTTAATAAGTAGGTGTTACCTTGTAGCCGTTGTCTTGTTTGGGGTTGTGCGAAGCAGTTACCATGATACCAGCACACAAACCCAGGTGAGAAACCGTAAAAGGCTGCAGGAATGAGAAGAAAGGACAAAAGTACACTACATGTAATATGTATTTGAAGAAAAAAAAAAGGGGGGGGGGGAGCCACAAGGATGTTTTAACATAAATCATTAATAACTGCCACAAAATTCCCAATGTCTTTGCAATAATGTTAATTTCGGTACAATTTTTCCATTAGGAACCAACTCGCTGTGGAATTATGAAACTGTAATCAGGCTACACTCTCCATCTTCATGTGTTCACATAATTTTAGCATCTGATCCCTATTCATTAAACATTCGCGGAATTTTCCTTTTCACTTTTTGTTGATTGAAGCCTGTCTATACTGCTCAGAGATCTTAACTGTAAATATCTTAAAGACTGCAGTGAATTTCTTCTTGAAATCAACTGTATACAAAATTATGGCAATGTTATAAACTGCAATGTCACATAAAAGTGAAAAGCAGTCTAACCGTAATGGAGAATGTCCTACAAAAAGTTTTCTAATTGGCACCAAAAACAGATTTAGGATCAAATTGCTCCTCATGACAGGTAAACTACTGTCATTTTCTTCTATTATCTATGACTTTCAGTACAAAGTGTAAAACACTTTCTATCGCTCTGAGCTTTACACATTTCGATGGTGGCCCCTTCACAACTCTCCGGCAGATCATATGTGTGTTATGGAACATGTTGTAGAACAGCGAGAAATTAGGTTTTTAAATGGAATTTTCCTTTTAGCTTCTGTCCTACGGTCATCCTCCACACAGGCAACCACAACAGCAAGAACTCAGATGAAGAAATCATAGAAATTCAAACGATTACCACAAAGGGTGTTGGGGTGATCTCGGAGAAGAGGTGGACTGGCACCCCTCGGCTAATGAATACTGCTGCAGCCAGGCTGGCGAATCGCTTACTGCTGCCCCCGCTGGGAGGGTGGGCTCGAGCGTCATAACCAATCACCACGCCTCGCTCTTTAAGGTTCCCCAAACTCTGCTCCAGGTAGCAGCAGAAACCCTGTGAGGGAAGACATAAGAAAAAGGGGAAGAAAGATGTCAAGATAAAGTGGACGATCCAAAAGAGGGTCTGTCAGAATAACAATTATACACTTTATATTAAACTTTACAGCACCTCTCAAAACTAAGTACATAGCTATTATAAAACAGAAGTAAATATATTAATTGAGAAGACAGATGCTGGTGCAAACAAAGCTGTATGATGAAGGGGTTTGCACAGGTGCATTTCACTATAACATCGCATCTCCTTCAGCCTCAGATCTTCAGGGTGACATCAACTGCAACAAGCAAAATCTCCTTTAAACTTAATTCCCACAACTTGGTAAAACTCCACCCACTCCGTTTTGGTTTTCCATCGATTATAGTATCTGATGGCTTATTTTGGTGCCAACTCTGTCCAGTTTCCTGGCTGGCATTAGAGAGCTGGGCTGATACTTATACTAATACCAGCCAGATAATTGTGGTTTAAAGACTGGGGACATTCTATGTGGCAGCACTGACCTCCTACACACACTGCCACACAGCTGCTACGCCGACTCTGAAAAGATCTCCAACACGTCTACTTGGTGTGAGAGGGTGACTAAAGCCTATAGGAGGTGTAGATGCAGAAGTTTGTGTCCTGTTTTTCCATCTTACATCAGTTTCATGCAACCCTGCTATGACAAATTAGATATGAATCATGCTTCCAGAGAGGGGATACTATACATCATTGTATGTCTAATGACAGAATTTAAGAATAGCTGGAAGAATCCAATAAGTGAGATGCAATTCAATAACATAACTGGGTGTTGGACAGTAGTGCTAAACAATCACATCAGTGTTGATATAAGGGCTGAGACCTGCAGGTAAGAATAAGAATCTAATTAAAATTATATCAGATAAAATCTGGCTGAGAGTGGGGCTCAAGAATATCACGGTATCTGTAAATTTTCATTACATCACCCACCCCTAGCTGAGAGTAAAGACTTCCATTTTAAGATACTGATCAATTTATTGAGTGGATGACTTGTAGTTGTTTTTGGTTTTTCCCAAATGTAAAGTTAGAATAAAATATTTTTAGCTGTATCTCCTTGTAATAATCAGTGAAAAGACAATTCCTCGAGTGCTATGAAGTCTTATGTAAAATACAGTAGGATTCCTCCCAAAGGAGAGAGTGTAGTTGTTCATGTGACTTGTGCATAATGTGCAGCAGTAGTTTATCTATTAACCAACCTGCGTGGTCTGGATGATAGTGAGGTCATTCATGCAGGATATGCCAGGACCCATGGCTGCTCTCAGTCCTGCTGTGCCAAACTCCATCCTGGAGGAGAAACATTTCTTCAGAGCCTCCACCGAGCCCTGTTTCACCAGGTCCTGCACCATCAATGCCGTTTTGGGGTTCTGAGAAAGACAAACCAAGTCATCAGTTTGAAGAAATAAATTCAAAACTTATAGACAATTACTGAAAACTGTACTTTAAACCTGAGTTTGAAACTTGATGCTGTTGATGTAGCTGGCATAATAAAAAGGAATTATTTTCTGTGTAGCATAATACAAATTTTAAGTGCTGCTAGGTGATTTTTTAATGCAGATTGGAAGTGAAATTAGAGGCTGGTTTGATGTGCGATTTCTGTCACACATAAATTTTTGGCATTACAGAAAAATCAAAAAACAAAACAATTATTCATATCTGAGATAACTATAATGAGTACAATTGTTTTGTTTTTTTAAATAAATAAAATAACTTGAAATAGTTCATCTCTGAAGATAAAGTTTTTGGTAATGGAAAAGTTCACATGAGGACATTTTTTCTTACACACAAATTGTTACTTAAAGATGTTAGAAAAAGGGGGAAAAAAGTGTGTATCAGCTATGACTTTTATATTTTAAGCAAATCTTCTGAAATTAATTTATCTGATTAACAAAGGCAACCATAATGATAATGATAGTGTCAATTCAGTAAGATACTTCCTGTTTTGTGGAGAACTTGAGAAACCACACTAACAAATAATATCGCATTACTAATTAATTGGGATCCCTGCTCCAATGCGATCTAATTGGTGGCATTACTAAACTGTCATTTATTATTACCGAGAATGGAAATATCTGCACTGCAGTTTGTCTACGGGGCACCATCCTTTGTTCATCCATTCATTTATTCATTGTGAAACCAGGCAGAAGTAACAAAGATTTTGTATTTTCCACTCAAAATCAATTCTTTCACACTTCTCCATTTTTATCTTTCATTTTTGCTATTTCCACTCTTGAGTTGACCACGGACACGCATAATGTCCAATGTGTAGATCTGTGCAAACGGGAAAACATGCAAGTCAATCCACCTCTACAGTTTCAGCAATAAAGACAAAAAGATGCTAAATCTAATTCTGGACATAAAGATCTTCGGTGATGATTCGTATGGGGTGGGGGAATAAAGCCATATTCTATAGAAGTAGATTAAGGGAAGCAAAGACAAACTAAAGTTGGAAACAAAGACTAAAAACTAGACAATTCTGTCTGTTTATTGTGGTAAAAGTTTTGTGTTGTGAATCATAAATGTAAGGCAGCATATTTAAGGCTCATCTGGAGCTTGTTATCGTGAATAAGGTAAAAGACGAGAAATTGTTTTAATTTCTTGAGTGGTTTTAATAAAGACCTCTGGTTTGTTTTACTCCCCTCTTGATAAGTTAATATCATTTGGTGACTATTCACTTCAGGTACACATTCTTCAAACACAAACACACACACACACACCACCACCACCACCACCACCACCACCAACAACAACAACAGAAATATGCATCAATGAGTTATGTGTGTATGTTGTCTAGGTGCAAGAAGATGAATTAAACTCGTTTCACTTTCCACTGAGAAAACAAACTAAAGTAAACCAGTCCAACCAACCAGAAGTTACTTATTAGCTGAGGACTGTCACTGGTTGCATCACATCATGACACAGATTTGTTCCTCAATGTTCTTAAATAGTGGTGAAATGACAGACCTTACAAGCAGAAGATCCAGAAAAACGTCATTATGAAAGTAAAACTGAAACAACGTGTTACAATGTTTCCTATCAACATATCATTCCTCAAAGCACCGTAAGCTAACCGACTAGCTGTCAGCTTACCTTATCATACTGCAGCCACTGCCGGACAGCCTGATCCAGGCTGGAGTCGCCAGTTGGGGTCAAACAGTTCTCCATTTTTACCTCTTGGCCCCACTCAACACGCTGCCCAGCTCTTCCTGAAATTATCACTCCAGACGAACCCTCCGGATGCGGATGTGGGCACCTGACAATACTAAGGTCGAGACGGAGCGGTTGGTTGCGACCAATGACTGTATACTATACCAGAGTGCTGTAATGAAAAGCCCATGCGACGTGCTGCGTCACGAGGGGTGTCTTTTGTGTAGCATTCACGGGCTGACGTCAATGTGGTAATTGCAAGTATAAGGGATTCAGAGCCGTTTCAGCAGATGTAAAGTATTGGTATTATGACTCAAGATGCATGATGATTTTCACCGTCGCAAAGACAACTCATAATGAATGGAAAATATTGTAGTTTTATAGGAAAATGAATGAAGTACAAACAGATTTTAAACTAAAGGCTTCTACATCAGAGCCAAGTGATAAACTAAAACGGCTTCCTTGTACTTCCTGTCAGTAAAAGAAGAAATTTTCATAACGTGTTTGAATTCACCAGTAATATTACCATTATTTTGTGTACACCATTAAACTGATTTTAAACGCTGCCTGTGATATATAGATTATTACTATATTCATATTCATTTATCTATTACGTTTGAGATGTTACAAGTAGGCATACAGCTAGTGCAAAGTGGAAACATTTTTTAATATCGTTGAGGGGGCCTGAATAGATGCACTTTTTTTCATTTGTAGTTTTTAATTGGGTTATATCTATCGTTGGTGTTTATGGCAGCAGTCATATCAATTAAAAGCACATCAGAGATAAGGCAAAGTGAGCCAAAACAATGTAACCTAACAGATACTATGACCTTCATAGCTAAATAAATCCAGTATTTGGCTTTTGTTTATTCACTCAGTCATGTTTTGGCCTCCTGTACTGTCTGCATGAATCGAACTAACAAAATGAAAGGTCAAAATTCAGTAGAATAATAATAATTAAAAAAAATCATTTTAAAAACATGTACTTCAAGAAAAGTATGGGATCATTTGGTGATGTTAGGAGAGTGAGGAAAGAAAGAAAAAGAAAGAAAGATTCAACATTTAACAGTCTCAGCAGCCATTGTCTGCTAAATAAAACAAATTTAACAGTTACAGACTAAATTGGTTACATTTTCTGCTCTCAAAACTGATTGAAATGGAAATTTTGGGAAGCTGCAAAAACTGTATCATTGCATTTTCTTCGCAGTTGTTTCCTTTAAATTTTGGAAATGGCATCTCCATGGTGACAGGCATTCATTTCACTTGAGTGGCACTGGCGGCCCTAATCCACTTGACTGTCAGGGTTGAATATTTTCAGCGTATCCTGCAGTCTTTGCCTGTCACATTACTACTGATGGATGCAGGTCCTAGTTTAGTTGTGTCATGATGCCCACTACTCAAGATCTACAATGTGACCTTTGTCAAGTTGATTTAGTTTTTTCATTATGGTTATCTGCAATACTATAATACTGTAACCTGTATTGTACTAATGGAGACTACTTTGTTCTTAAAATTTTAATAATTATAAACAAGAATGGCAGCATTGTGATCCCAATCCTCCCCCTTCATGAATTACAGGACTTCAAAACAAACAGAAAAAAATCTGCTTTATTATTTTCCCAGAGAATTTTTGGCAATCAGTATTAATTTTAGTGTTTACAGCTGTTCAATATTGAGTTTAAAGGTTTCTGCTTCTTTTCTTTAAAAAAAAGAAAAGAAAACATAACAAACCCACACCGTGTAAAACAGTTGATGGTTAGAGGATAGATAGTTAATACGATCAGTGGTTCATGTGAATGACACTCATCTCCTGACTGCAGATTAGCATAAAATATTTCTCAAACACTGTTAGTAATAGATGTATTTACATTGTTCGATCAATATTTAGATAAATCATATAATAATGAGTTTCAGAAAAAACATGAATTTATTTAGTTCAGAGGGAAAGAAAAATATTTATTTAAAAGCATTGTTCTGAAAAAACCTTATCAGTGTTTTGGCTCCAGCTTTACAACCATGATTACAGCAGAAGCAAAACTAAATTATCTTATCTGTATGTTGTAATGTGTAGAAACTAACTGGAACGAAGCTATAAAAAGAATATGCAAATACCAATGAAGTAGTCTACCGTGTAGATCACAGCTTGGTCAAACTAAATTACTCCCAGTTTCTTAAAGACACTTCATACAGTTTCACTGAGAATATTTAAAAATGAAGTTAACTAACAATTTATCAATGGAATAACTATAGATTTAATTCTTCCCTGACAAATTCAATATTAACTGTTTGAACAGTATGAATTAGAGCAGCTGTGGAACTGAAAAAGCAGCTCTGACAGTTTGAGTTTTCATAACAGGAGAAGCACAGGTGCTCCTATTAATTAGCATTGAGAATGCTCTATGCAGGTGACAATGAGCCAGAATTAGAGTGAATCGAGTGGAACTCAGCTCTCATTGATCTCAATGTTTACACATTTGTTTTTCCTATTGAGATGTCCAAACATCTGTAAAAAGAGCCTTAAAGCCACAATGACAAATTAATCTCGGTTTATGTCAAACCGAGTGAATAAATTGTGACTAAATATCTGTGACACTTCTACATCTCACACTGACTGACGCTATCTGCTGCGTTTCCGCTGTTTGATGATGAACAGATTCTCATCCGTTGGGTACATCTGTGAGCCACGTTTTTTGTTAGCGACCCTGTGGGGATGTTTTTTCCAGTTTTTCTTCTTCTCTCCTTTCTGATGCTTTGATGCTGGTCCATGCTTCCTCCCATTCCCAGTCCAGCATTGTTGGTCTGGTCCTGTGTATACCCGTTCCCCTGGCAGTGATAAAGGAACATGGTTCATTTTATTTTTCTTCTTCTTCTTCTTCTTTATATTTTCTTCTGGCCCACCTCCTCTTGGAAAGTCATCAGCTTCATCTAGAATTAATTTGGATGGTGGGAGTGGGTCTCTCGAGGTGGGCACGGGCCTCTTAGGTTTCCATTGTTTTATGCTACCAACACCATCCTGCTGTTTGAATCTCTTTGCTTTGGGTGTTGAGTCACTGAATTTGTCATCAAAAAATATATGACTGGGACTAGGGTTGTGGTTGGTCGGTGTTTTGCTAGGCTTGTGGTAAAGCTGATGGTTGTTTCTCTGATGGCTAATTTTCAGTTTCTTCTTTGGTGGGCCAGAAGTGACAGGGAACTGAGGAGGAGTTGGCAAGTAACCATTTTTCCTCATCCCTGAGGGGGAAAAAAAGAAACAAAGAATTTAATGACTCATTTCATTGTTTTCCCAAATAATTTAAAAAAAATTTCATGCATTAACATTGTACAACATTGTGACATGACGTGGCACATGGACAAACAAGGTGAAACGAATACAAATAACACAGAGGGACATGTGCTGTGTGAATGTGCGTATCCTGTAAAAATGGGAGTTTAACTCAACTCAGAATCCAGATGTAAAGCACAAACTTCACATTTCGGTAGTAGGCATCCCCCCCCCCCCAGTTAGATTGGGATGCCAATAACTCAATACTTTCAGTAAGCTAAGTGAAGCCATGTCTACCATGTAAAATAGATGTATAGATTCATTATTCATAAATGGTATAGGTATAACATTTGGACTAAACTGTATGCTTAAAGGTATACATTTTAACAGTGGGAATTGAAGACACTGTGTTGAAATTATCATTATATTTTTTTTAACTTTATCTATTGATTTAACTATTATTAATGACTTTGCAGTTGTACAGTGACGGAAAAAAGCCTACGTACAATGAGCCTGTCGACCACTTTGTGGCATGATGTACAAACAGTTACCACATCTTGAATGGGAACTTTTGGAGAACCAAGAAGAAGCCAAACTCTATTTCCATCTTGGGAGATAAGATGGAGGGGAAGGAAGACTACAGATACCTGAGTGTTCACTCTGACAAGACATTACACTGAAAACAATCCACTGAAGCTGTTTACAAGAAGCGACATCACAAATGGGAGATGTTATGCTCTATAAGTCTGTTTTAGAGAATGTGATCGGCTTTTTATCCATCTTTTGAAGCAGGTACAACGGAGCTACACACTTGAAGAAATTGAAAATAACTGATAAAGACGGCTTGCTCTGTGCTGGGCGCATTTCTGGAGTCCATAGAAAAGGATTTTATAAAGAAGAATGCTGCTAAACACAATGTACAACCCTACACATAATGATTAAACAACAAAGTGTGTTCAACCAGAGGCTTCTTCAGCTCTGCTGCAACCAAGAACACTACAGGAGCCTGTTCAAGCACAAAGCAATAGTCCAATGGAAACACGGCTTATAATAGCTAAATCAGTACTATGTCTATTCATACTGCAAGAATATAATTACTCTTTTAGGATCAACAAGGTATAATTCAATTCTGCTCTTTTATCAATGTCGTTTTAAAGGAAAATTTGAAAGCAGCTAGACAGGAAATGGGTTAGAGAAAGGAGGATGACACAGTAAAGCTTTATCTTCTGTACACACACATGCTCTGTACAATTTCATTTTTGAAAACAAATATCTTTGGCTCCACGACTTTCTGTGTGTATGTTTTCTGTTGGTATGAGTGACTTGCCTTTAACCTTCATCCTTATCCTGTGCTGTCTGCAGTTAATGTCCTCCACTGAGTCGTAGTAGCTGATGAATGGCGTGCTGGGATAAACACCTTTGAACATCCTTTGCCGTGTACACTCCTGAGGAAAATGTATACAAATTCAAACATAAAGAGAATAATCAAGTGATATTGAGACAAATAGTTGCTCATTTTGAAAATGATGCCAGAAACACATTTTAGAGAAACTAGAAGGGAGCAGGGTCACTTTTGTTGCATTGTCTGTACTTTTATTGATCACAGGTGGAATACCTGTTTTTATTCGTTTGTGGTTTTTAGTATCTATTTCTTTCTTTTATCATGCTTTTGTTTTCCCAGGCTTAAGTGGAATGAATTTCATTCTTTATATTAATGTACTCTTAATTTGACAAATAAAAATAAAGAACCTTTGACCTTCATCAAGCCTCTATAAGTGTATTGGGGCTGAGAGTGTCTATAGAAGTGGAACGCTTTCCTCATTAATGCTTCATACAGGATTTCAGCTGCTCATCTGTTTAAATCAAATCCAATTTTTTTATAAAGTGCTTTTCATGCCACAAAGCAACACACTTTATATCATAAAAACAATTTATGCATATTATATAAAAAAATCCTTCACACAACAAAGTATAGAACAGAACAATTTCAAACTATCCTAGTTTCTCTTTTACAGAGTCACACATGCGTACACGCACACATACACAAAATCTAACTAAGTTAGAACAAAGGTCAAATAACCTAAAAACAACAGATAAAAGGATGAAGGAAGTCACTAAAACACAAATAAATGGATAAAATAATGGCATAAATGAAAAATAAAAGACTAAAACACTAATAAATAACTACAATAAAGATTCAGTTAAAAGCTAAGATAAAAAGGTGAGTCTTGAGCATCTTTTTTAAAAGCATTAAGAGTCTCTGCAGCCCTGAGGCTCTCTGGTAGGGTGTTCCACAGATGAGGATCTTAGTGGTGGAATGAGGCTTTCCTGTAGGTTTTAGTCCTGACTTTAAGAATCATTAAAAGGTCAGTACCAGAGGACCTAATAATTTAAAACCAGGTCAGATAAATAAGATGGCCCAATACAATTAAAACATTTATAAACCACTAAAAGAACTTTAAAATCAATCTTGAAATGCATGGGGAGTCAATGCAGTGATTTTAAGACTGGTATAATGTTTTCCTGCCCTCTGGTCCTCGTCAGAACTCATTCCGCAGAGTTCTGGAGTAACTATAAACTAGAAATACTCTTCTTAGGAAGACCAGAGAGCAGGGCATTACAATAATCTAATCTACTAGAAATAAAAGCATGCATCAGCATCTCCGTGCTGGCAAGAGAGAGAAATGGCAGGACTCTGACGATGTTTTAAGATGATAAAATCCTGTCTTTGTGACATTTTTAATGTGCGGAATAAATTCCAGCTCAGAGTCAAAAAGTACCCCCAGATTTCTCACACACCGAGAAGGTTTAAGGTTAAGTCATTTAGGTAAAATGACATCTCTCTTGTCTTCAGGACTGATAAATAAAACTTCAAGCCCCATATGTTTTATAAGAGTGACAAACTGTGTTAAGATATGTTTGAGTCCATGGAGGAATTTTTCCCACAGAATCAGGTTTGTTTTTGATGCAGCGCTGCTTAAAGGCCAGAACAATCTTGTTCCTTCTAGACAGAGATCTCTAAATCTCCTCATGATGCAACATACAACTATGATGACATCCACTGACTTCTTTGCCTTTTTAAAGTGAAAAACATTAGCCTTTAAATTGTTGACCTATCGTCTTTCACAGAGTGGTGAACTCCTATTTGCCAAGACTAATGTTAAAGTGGTCTTGTCAGAACCAATTTCAAATTGTACCTTTAGGCACTTTGTTACTAGCAATAAAAGACACTTTATTTGTTCATATTTCTTTAACTGCATCTATGAAAAATGACAAAGCTAACACAGTTTGACAGGCATGAAATGGCATTTTTGCACCTACAAGGTTATTCTCAAAGAAGTGTCAGCTGGAAACTTGGTATATCTTAGCATGGTGTGCAGTTTGTCCTTAAAAACTGAGGGAATACAAGCCAGCAAAGTTCTGACACAGGACCTGAGAGATACATCTGGCCTCTCAGCTGATCCATTTTCTGTTTGATGAAGCCTCATCAGAAATCATCTCCATGGAAAGGTGGCTTTCAAGAAGCCATTCTTCAGAGGAAACAAGCATAAAGGCTGAGGTAAAGGTATGCCAAATGACACAAGGAATGGACTGAAACTCTGTAAAAACCAGAGCCTGGATGTCAACGTTATTGAAGCAGTGTGGGATCATCTTGACAGAAAAAAGAACAAAAGGCAACCAACTTCCAAAGAATAGCTTTGGGGTGTCCCTCAAGATGCCTGGAAAACAATTCCTGAAGACTATTTAAAGAAACGACAAGGTTTGTCTAGGAGGGTATAGACTTTTAAGCTGATTCAAACTGAACTTATTGACTCTGGTTTGTACTTGTTTTTGGTTTATATAATGCATTTCCATTTATGTTTGCACATTTTTCAATAAATCACCTCACCTTTTTTCTTGGCAAAACATAAAGATGTGATGGGGGCTCAAGACTTTTGCACAGAACTCTAATTCTGAGAGACTGGGATTCTTATTATTATTAGATATATGCCCAATTATGTTACTGGCACACTGAAAGTTAACCTTAACAGCACTAAACAATTTTCATAGTATTTTTTTTTACCCTCTGCCCCAATTATTATTATTATTATTATTTTTTTAAAGATTTTACAGGACTCGAATGAAATTGAGATACTCACATGACCAAAGTGCCCTTTCTGGGAGCAGTTGTAGCAGTAGGCAGGAGATTGACTCATGTCTTTTCCTTGCTTCTGTGCAGGAGGACCAGTTTTAGTCTGAGGACAGAGAGAAAATGAAACAGGGTTTGTTATTAGAAAGCCTTTGTAATTAATATAAATTCAAATTTTTTCTATGAATGCATATGGATAGAATAAAGTGGGGGTTTATCCTTGCGTTTGTCTCCCGGTCCCTTCTTTTTTTCCCTTCTCCCTCTGCTCAGCCATCATTCCCATGCTCTCCATTGTTGTGGACTGCTGTGTATCGTATGGTGAATATGGGTGCTGATATAAACCAGTGATTACCAAGGTATAGTTAGAGGCCTGTAATGACCCAGTATGATAAGTAACTGTGTGTGTGTGTGTGTGTGTGTGTGTGTGTGTGTGTGTGTGTTGGACACAGGGTCCCGTCCCCTATGGGCCAGTGTTCTGAAAGCCTTCCATGCTTCAGCGCCCACAGCAAATATACACTGATAAAGAGAGAGAAAGGAGACACAGGCAGAGTGCATTTACTGCTAATGTTACACACACCTCTAACGGCATTTTCTGAAACACACACACATGATGCTGCGCGCACCTTAACACTATCCTCTAAGGTGGCCCCTCCTTCCTTTCTCAATCCTGATTCTGAGATTACAAATGATTTGTGCCCCACGTCATTTCTTAAACATAGCTTAGCTTACCTCCCCTCCCACCTGCCTCCCCCTTGCCTCTGTACACAGCCCTGCAAACCAACATCTACCCCTCACACTTGTTTTTCCCCCTCCCTCTCTCACTCCCTCTCTTTTCCGCTTGAGTAGTTTTGCGGTAGAAGGAATGAATGCTATTAGAGCGTCGCGTCATTATCGGGTCAGGCCTGCCGGGCCCATCTCCATCACAAAGGCCAGGAGATCACAGACCTCTTGCAAGCACGCACGCACGCACACATTCACAAACACACACATGTGCATCCTAAGGAGTTCACAGTCCCTGTCTCAAGCCCCCCGACCTCCACCCGTCTTAACCTTCCTCCCATTCATCTTTCATGTAAATTGGCTGTAGGTCTCCCTCTGTCTCTTCCTCCCTGACCTTGGGCTTGTGTTATCTCCATAGTCTGATCCAGCACACAGAATGAGAAAAAAGAAGAAATTAAATCCCCTCATAGTCTCCCATCAACCTGTGATAGTTGTGTGAAAAACCTGGCATGAACGTGTGTCTGAATGTGTGTTTGTGCGAGGACTTGTCTGCCTCATGCAATATTAATTAACTGGATGAACCTTTGTCCTGTTAGATTCCCACTCTGTCAGTGTCTACACAAGGTGAAACCCTGAAATATCGCATTAGTTTGGTATCTTTCTAAACTCAATGTAGTCTTTTCTCACGAGTTATAATGGAGTCATTAGTAAGAGTCACTCTTTCTAAACAGTGTGTGCTGGTGGTTGAAAATAATTGCATAGTTAATGTGATATTAGACTTTAAAGGGATACCGTGTAACTTTTGACTCAAATATTACCCTAATGTGAGTAATAATGGATGATTTCTGGGGTCAATACAGTGTTTGACGCATGTCGGCGCTCGGAGGGGGCTGCCCTCTTCAGAAACCAGACATTGTAACTTTGCAGTAGCGGATCCTTCACTCATGGGATCATGTGACCTGGAGCACTTTGCTTTACACTCCCCCTCTATAAACACAGAGGGTTCTGCTTTGTTCTAATTTATCCTCCTCTTCGATCAAAATTTTGTCATGGCTGAACGAAGTAATAAGGTGAAAACGGTGCAGACTATTTAATTTTGCAACAGTGTTGTGCGGTCTGTGGGAAGCTACAGGTTTAGCGCCCCTATTGGCCAAATGTTACACAGTATCCCTTTAAAGATACATATCTGTCTCTACCATCTTTTCCAAATATGGTAATTTCTGCCTCCCAAAAAAACAGAAGGCAACCTTGCAGCTTCAAAAAGGCAACTCATAAACAAATGAATGAATTCATGTGGCCAAGTAGAACAAGAGGATGTATTAAACTAGGAATGTGTCAGTCCAACACAACAGAGCTGATGCAGCTGAAACTGGAAAAACTGGTTCAAGAGTGGGTAACAGATCCAAGCGTCTTCTTAAACTGCATTTGTGTGTTTTCGTGGAAAAAGGATAGAGTAAGTTTGTGCGGTGCCGCATGTTCAGACGTGTGTCTATAGTAACAAACATTTCTGTTTTAGAGACGGCGTTTGCAGATACAAAGTTGTAGAAGTGTGAAAGATAAAAGGAACATCAACATTTAGAGAAAGATAACTAGACAAATTGAATTGCTGGTGTTAGAAAGAAATATTTCAACTCCGGCTTTAATATGAACAAAAAAAAAAATTCCTAAACAAAATTGTTTAGTTTTAAATCTAAATCTTACAAGAGCCTAATTTCCAATGATAATTAAAACAATTTCAAACTAAAAAAGAAATGCTGACAGAGAAAAATAATGCAAACTGTCCATCTTAGTTCATGCCAGTGGATTAGTTATATTATACAGAAATAAAATCAGATTTAGAAAAAAAAAAGATTTCAACCACATTCAACTCCAAAAAGGTTACTCCATATCAAAGATATCTAATTCTCAGACATTTCTGTGCTCCAACACCTAATTAATAATAAATGGATCTCCAAGGGTTTTTTCAAGTTCTGCACAAGCCTGTTAATGATCCATTAATTTAACTCAGGTGTGTTAAAGCAGGGAAACATCTAAAACATGCAGGATAGTGGCCCTTAGGGCTGGAATTAGACATTGGTAATCTAGATTTTCCTCATTTTTTTCTCATACAATATCATCACACAACCAAAGGCCATGGCGTAGGTCCAGTTCAGGTTCACTTCTGTTGACGGTGCATAATTCAATGGTTTTAACTTTCTTGCTTTGACTCATTTAGACTAAGCAAACATGAAAATGGTACCAGCTCAGAAAAAGATGAGTCTTCAAAGCTATTCACCATCCATCAAATGTTTTTGGTTACGTTAGAGGAGAGAAACATGCTCTGCAGTTGCAAATTCATCCATCATTCTACTGTACAAATATGGGAACCTCTGCTTTTGTTATCTAGGCAAGCAGGGCTGTACAGTGCGAGCGTTTCACTCGCATATGCGCCTAAAAATAGATCGGTGCGAGTGCAAAAAATAAAAA
>JAOXYM010000004.1:9733416-9745700 GCA_028567055.1 Leptatherina wallacei | reverse complement strand
ACACACACACACACACACACACACACACACACACACACACACACACACACACACACACACACACACACACACGGGCAGTAGTGATCTTAGATGTGCACTTATGTTGAAATAAAAGAAATGAAGAGAAAAGAAGAAATCAAAAAGACAGCTTTCCTATCACTACTGACAAATATGTTTTTTTTTCCCACAACATGCATCACTCATCTGCTACAGGGCAAGGTCAATACCAGTCACAACTGACTTAATGAATTGAAGTGAACGCTTAAAACCTTTTTCATCATAATGCTCATGAAAAACTGCGGCTCTTTTTGGTGGTTTTCTGAAAGCTTTACAACTGTTCTTGTTCTACAGAGGGCATCGTCACACCACTAACACCAGCATACCTGCTCGGATACAAAGATTCAAGTAAAAGTTGCGGGGAGCCATGAAAATACCCTTTTTCTAGTTAAATGATCAAAGTCAAAAAGTCTTTATTGTCATTATACATTTCCATATAACGAGATTTACGATAGCTTACTCCGCATTGGTACCAACATTGCAATACAATAAAAATTCAATAAGAAAAAACTAAAGTGTCGAGTTGAAGTGATAAATTACAGTAAATATTAAATATAAAATTGTATATATATAATATACACGTTGCATATGTACACAAACAGATCTGAGAGTGCACCTCAGATCAACCGGGTTGGCTTGGCTGTGCTGAGACAGCCTTAGTGTTCAGAGCGGTGATGGCTCTGGGGAAAAAACTGTCTCTGAGTCTGTTAGTCCGGGCTTTGTGGGACCTGTAACGCCTGCCTGAAGGCAGCAGGTTAAACTATATATTGTAATATATTTGAATGTTCTGTTGCTTCAGACTTGTTTTAAGTGGTAAGATTTAATATATCTGCTCTGATCAGTTGTGTTTGCATAAAAAATATTCTTGTGACTGGTTTTAAACAGACCTACATTCAGAAAGATGCTGGCTTAGTCTGCCCATCCACCAACAACAGCTTCTTTTCACGAGGATATTCCCTCATGGGTTTTGGGGATGATGGTGAAGAGCCTTAGATTAGCTGGTTTGAGATCTAGTGATTGTTAAGGTCTTAGTATATGATCCACATACTTTTTACACTCAACAAACCATATAATGACCACTGAGGCCCTTCCTGAAAGAGACCACTCTGATGGGTATAAAAATGTTTCATTGTGGGATAAAGATGAACAACTTCCAGCTCAACAGTTACTGGACTGTTGTTTCCATTAGCTTGTTAGGAACAAATAAACTAACTCTTCATCTGCTCTGGTCTCTTTCAATTTCACCATTTCAATCAACTTTTTCTTAGGTGAAACATCAAAATAAGCATAAAAAACCTTAAAGATGAACCCATGTATTTGGGGCCAAAGGACTTTTGACATAAGACTGACCAAATTATTAAAGATGAAATTCGTCAGCTCTTGGCTTAAGTAGTGATACGTTCACCATATCACCATTAAGGTCTGGTTATTTGTTTATAAGTTTAGAAACTGGTGGCTTGAGTTACACAAATTGATATCTTATAAGACAATATACTGTTATATAATTTAAAATGTATTTTATATTAAGCATGTATGTCAAAACTTTGTAGCTATTCTTAAGCACAAAACTTGACAAGACAGGGTTCATGAACTTAACACTGAAGTCTTAGAGTGGGCAGGGCATGTGGAAGAAACCTGCGTACACCATATTCCAAACACAATATTGACAAATGTACCATAAGACCATCTGACAGTGTCTTTGACTTTCAAAGGGAACTTCTACAGAGCTCTTAATTAGGACTCCCGTCTCCATACAACTTACCCAAACCACAAGTAGAATTCATTCCCTTCAAAAGACGAATGAAACCAAACAAAGAGATCAAACGTGAAGAGGTAAAACAGTGCTCATCTGAAGATGTTAACTGTGATTTTATGAGACATGACTGTTGGTTTTGTGGAAAGATACTCACTGTAATGTGGTACTGTCTCCAGATCTCTGGACAAGCCTGAGAAGAGATACAAATAATAGAGTTAATGAAAGATATAGACAGATTCTAACAGACAGAATACTTAGTGGAGCCACAGTGAAGAAGAAAAAAATCCTGCAGCTTGAATATGTGCATGTGTCTTAAATCAGAGCCAGACACAAAATATTAGTAAAACTGATTTAGTTACAGAGGGATAGATGCACTGATGAGAGGGTCTGTACTGAACAACGGAGAGGAAGGGAGGAGGCCAAAACCATATATTTCTCACTATCGATGAGTATGGCTTTGGAGAGAGTCAAGTCAGTCAGTTGAAAGGCAGACAGTTGTTTTGGGCCGGTGTGGCTAAAGCATTATCTCTGGGGCTTCTCCACGCTGTTCCTTAAGCGTTCCGACATCCTTTACCAACCACTGCCACTTCCCACTGGGAAATTGAAAATGCTGCAGTCGCCGCAGGCAACAAGATTTATCTACTTACATACCTACTGAGTGAGAGGCAGAGTGACACAGAATTCATATTCAAGTCTGTTTGGTGAAAGAGGCTGGGTGTAATTTGCTCTCCCATGCATTAAGGCTTTTTTCAAGAAATTATCACAAAATTTCTATCGCATCAAAAAGTGGCTAATTTGGCCTGAAGTGTGTGTTCACATCCTGCTGCTTGTACAGAACAGCAGGTACTTTTCCCGGCTAAATCGGATCTGTTTGGATTTGAATAAAGAACTAATATGAATTTCAACAGCTGTATCTTTCTCCTCTTCTCATCCAGCTCTTTTCTTCAACAAACCCCCCACGCACACACGTTCCCTCCCATTTGCTCTATCCCTCCAGACCGCCAGGGTAGTGTGTTGTTGTCGAGGGCGACAGGCGAGGCGAGCGACACACTCGCGCTCCATCAACCGTCTGTCTTTAATGAGAGACACAGAGAGGCCCAAGGGACTGAGACCCGACTCTTTTTCTTTCACAAACACACACACGCTAATACATTCAGGATGATTTGCAACTGTAAGAAAAAGAAGTTATGCATTACAGAAGAAGGGTAATTACAACTTTGGACTTTTGTTTATCATTAAAAACTGTATGCAGAAGAGACAAGAAGAACGTATGAATCTGAATGAGGAGATGAGAAAGAAGGGTAAGAGACAGTGTGAAAGAAAAATTGGGCTGTGTGTGTCCTAGTATACCCTCTCCCTCTGGTGTTCACCTGGTTACTCATCCATTACACAGAGAACAGTACACGACTGACTGACGGAGAGGGAGGGCACCACGGGTAAAAAAAAAAAAAAAGAGAAGGGAGAGGGTGGCAGCTTCCTCCACACAGTTTTCCGTCCTATAGCATATGCGTAAGCGGACCAGGTAATGAACGTTGCAGTGGGATAATTGTCATTGATGGTCATTAGATTTACCCTTCATTGGGGATGCTCATACTTACACGTACAGAAAAACGCACACACACAGCTGGAATAAATATACAGCATGGCGGAGACATAACTAAGCTGTAATTGCTGAAGTGTATCAATTAATGCGAACAGCAGCGTGTGTTGACCCCTGGTCACTCGTTATTACTGAGAGAGAAAGAGGGGGATTGTGGGAAGCGGAGGGGGTAAGATGTGCTTGCTAATGTGCTTATTCAATGCTAATTCGTAGTTTAAGCATTTGTGGGCTGATTGGGAGTTTGCAGATGTGCAACGATTGCATTCATATTACAATTTCATATAAGTCAGTTTCCTGTATCTGTTCATTTCAAATTGGGAAGTCCGGCTGGGTGATATATATTTCTTATTCATTTCTGTGAATACATTTTTGTTTGTTCAAATATGGTGTGATGAAGGACTGGAACGCTCTAAATATGTTCTTTATATATATATTTTTTAGAATGCATAATTAATTATTTCCTAGCATTAAAGGGAAGAATAATTCAAATATGATTTGGCCAAATGATCATTTCTAATGGCATCAGTATTAACCCAGATCCTTACCATCAGCATTCATCTAGTATTTTGTATGCAAACTTACCATTATAAACATGAAATATTTGGATTCTATGTTCCGTTGTTAATGAGTGTCAGCATTCAGTTTGCTTCCCTCTTATTACGTGTGCCGTCATACCGTGTTGTAATAATAAAAAATCCTCTTTTATTAACACTTCATGTTTCTGTTATCAGACAAGAGTAGTAGCTGAAATAATGCCACTTAAGACTACACAATAAAAAGAAGTCAGAGATTTGCCAAGTATAACATTTTTTGATAAAAATGGCTAATTTTGATCAAAAAATGTCAAATGACTAAGATCAAGAAAAGGCACTTCAAGAAGCAGCTTTAACAGTAACTCAGTCTGTGTGTCCTTGTGGGCCTGTTGGATGATAAATGTGTACAAATGAACACTCAAAAACAGATGCACTTAGAAACTTGTTGTTGACATGTCGAGAAAACTTGTGTCACTATTTCTGGAAGCATACCAGAACATATGAAGAAAGTTCTTTGTGCAGTCTAGTTAGAATCAAGACACTTGTGAGCATTTAGGGAATTGCATGCATCGCTAACTGCACCATACAAGTCAGTTAAGTCTTTAGCAAAGTTTGTTCTGATCAGTCTCAACCCAAGCTGTTTGCTTGTTGAAGTGTCTTGGCTGACGTCTCATGGTGTCTTCTTCCCTCTTTTATTAGGACATAATCATACAGGATAATTGCTCTTCTTCGCACATGTAATTGGATGACTCAGACACATTCATTTCAGGTGTAAACAGGCTCCAGGACAAAATTAATGTTACTGCATACAATGATGTTTTAGGCTAAAGTGCACCTTAGTAGAAGGCCCTTTCCAGCCTCTGCATGAGGAGACTGTTTTCTGACTTTTAGAACAAGCCTAACCCTAACCGCCTGAGACCTGGCATCCTCATACGGGGACATCACATTTTTGGTTGTCTGTGCCGTAATACTAAATTCTGTCTAATTAAAATTTGTTGTACACAAATGTAGAAACTTGCACTGCCATTTGGTGGTGTCATGTTTATATTAACATCATATTAAATAATATATGTATAATATAAGATAAAAATAATATATACGTATATTAAAATTCAAGTTACTGGTTCCTGTTAACTCTAAAAGCTAGAAGAAATCTGAAATGCAACCCAAACAAAAACTTGGGTCTTAGAAAGCTAACACAATAGGGGGCCTTAACCACATTTAACCCAATTGGGATGAACTGTTGAATAAACAAAACCAGAATAACCACCTACGGAGGAAATTCCTTCAGTTTGATTCAATATTTTGTGGTACAATCTCATTAAAGCGTGATCAAATTTTTTAAAATGAAAAAAAAAAAGATGATATACTCACATCAAAGAAGTGTCCCGTCCTGTTGCAACGATGGCACTGTTTGTGCCAGTAAGCCCTCTCACTGCAGGAATCGTACAAGTGTCCAGGCTGACCACAGTTGTTGCAGTGCTTACTGGGACAGTCACTGGATATGTGGCCATTTGTGCCACACAGAAAGCAGGGCGACAACTTCTGCTCACACACAAATGCACACAACACAGTTAGTTTTACACCCTAACATACCCCGCGTAAAAGCTGAATGTATACCCATGAAAACTGACCTTGGGGTCCGGGCAGTTCTTGGAGAGATGTCCAGTCCTGTTGCAGTTTCTACAGTTAACGTTCTTCCCAGTATAGTATCTGTTTGATATTCGCGGTACTGGTAACCTCGGACCTTTGCCTTTGTTATAGATCCGAGCCTTAAAACACACAGCAAGTGTATTATGAACATAAAGTCAAGGCTATGTTTGCCAGAGCCTGATGTTGAGATAATAAGGAGAAAGGAACAATATCTTAATTTTAAGGTTATAATGTTGATGTTTTTAACTGATTGAGACAAATGTGAGTTTTTTTCTCCATGTAGAGACCATGCTGTAATGCTGAAAAAAAGAAAAAACTGCTCATTCACAGTAATCAGACAAAGTAGCACCTTTTTAACGGAATAGCATGTCATGGTTGTGGAATCAGAAGATTATACTCCCATATCCCTGCTCTATAACCCCACACACACAAAGCATGGCAAATGCAATGAAGGGGGGGGGGAATTCTGCCTAGATCAGGGTCTGTCAGCAGGTATCCCCAGATACCCTCATGACTAAACTGAGTGCAAAATATTTGTTTTAAAAAAGATTGGAAATTTGTTTTTTGGGACAAAAATGATCCCATTTTGTACTTACCGCATCTTAGCAATGTTAACATTGTTTTAGAAAACATAAATAGTATGTGCTCTAAATAAAGTTGATAAACAGTAACTTGATTTTGGCTCCTACCTCCTTGTCTTTCTTTGAGACCAACCAACTTTCTTCTTCTTCAGCATCTGGCAGAAGAGCAAAAACACATGGTAAAAAAAAATGCTTCAGTTTACTTTTCATTTTCAAGTCATAATTAAAAAACAAGAGACCTGGACACTTTATAAGATAGCCCTGTAAAATGTATTGCAATCCAACAAAAACACCTTGTTTTATAAGCTTTGTAAAGTTGAAAATCACAGTTACTGTAAAACAAGTAGAAAATATTAATGAATTCAAAACGTGATATTTTCAAATAATCATAAAAGATGTTAGAGATTGAAATAAAAGGATACTTTCAACACTTGAAAACAGAGTTTGGAGCTACTTTAGCTTTACAGTACTGTTTTCAATGTATGGACTAACTAACTAAAATGAGCTTTAATTTGAGGAAATAATGTTTTTAAGACTTATATGATGCATGACAATAACAAACCTTATTAAGAACTCAAAACCTGAGGAAAGGGTTTTGTTTTCTTCTTAGACAAGGACACACACACATACGCCCACACACTGAAACTGACACAGTGGCAGCCCAGCACATCTGTATGAGAGTGGCACTAACAGCACCCTGAGGGAGACTGCTGTATTCTCCTCAGGCCCACACAACTGTAACTGACATCCAGAAATCCAAACGTACACACAAACACATGCGCACAGAAATGCAGACAGGTGTACTCAGCATAATTTATGTGCTGATAGCAATGACACACACATGCTCTCACAAACACAGACACACCCACACATCGACCCCTGCGATTAGCTGGTTGACAGTCTTTAGCCTTTGGACAAACATACAGCCTTGAGCTATAATCAAATATTACACTTTCCTTTCCACCTCTCTCTGTCTTTCTTTTACTCTTTATCCAACCCCCTTATCGCTATTCAGCTCAGCACTCCTTCCTGTGCTTTTTGCTTTCTCTTCTTGTTTTCTAACCCCCCCCCCCCCCATCCCACCCTCTTCTTCCCCGGGTGAGCGACTGCAGAGGGAGGTTATCACCTCTCTTTCCTGTCAAACAAATTAAAATGGCTGCTGTTTGGATGGGGCTCCTTTCTGCCACGACCTTCACCTCCAAAAACACACACACAAACATACAATTACAAATGCTAGCAATCCAGTACTATCATCACACAGGTAGCTTGTGACTCAAATTTTAAGGTAACACTTTTGGTTGATCCACATTGGGAGAATGTGAAAATCTTTTTAGATACTACTTAATCAAACCAACACAATAAACAGCAGCACGTCTCATCTCCAAAACTATACCAGAGAATTTCTGACAAGCTTTTTCAAATAGCTGACAACAATATATGGAAGAGTAGAAATCCGTTCATTAAAACTACATCAGTATCCAAAAACCTTTTTTATTTTTTTGGTTTGGCCTGTTGTTTAATCCCTGAGGGGCAAGACACGACTCCTCATCTGGCCTCAGTCCTTCCAGTAAAGGAAGTACCAGACACCACATTATAGAGCTCTGTGGGTCACAGAGACCTCCAAACCATGATAAGGTGGCAATCTTAAAAGAATGGCTTGATGACAAAGTCCTATTCAAGAAATTCAAACAATAACTACTGTATGCTATGGCGAGCAGCTTGAAACAAATTGGAGCTTAACGTTTTATAAAGAAACATACCATAAATAATAAATATATTTGGTTGTTTTGCTACAGTTTTGGACTTCAATTTAAGATTATTGTCATTATTGGCTAACCTGTGTGTGTATTCTCCTGATGCACTAATTAGTCATTTAATCAATAAAACAGAGTAAGTAAAAAAAAAATGGAAAGAAAAAACTGAAACGCAACATATGATCATAATATAAGCAAAAAGTTGGCAGTAAAGTTTATGTTTATCCAGCCAAGCAACACAAATGTGTTCAATTTCTTTATATTTAAGATTCCAACATAATTTCTTTTTAAAGAAAAAAGCAACAGCACGAGAAAAAATAATAATAGGAAACTAAAAGTGCTAATAACATAAGGTTATTTATGGCTCTTTGCCATTTCTGAACAACATATACATTCTTCATCACTTTCTATGCAAGACTTAAAAAGAGGCTGGTGGAATTGTCTCATCTTCTACAAAGCGTGGATTTAAAACTTGCAGTCATTACATTCCCCCAGTCCTTTTACCCTTTTCATCAATTTAAACAATTTCCCGTATCTTTCAATATTCCAGGTAGCTGTGATTAACCCAATAATAATAATAAAAGAGGATTAACCTTTTGATACGTTTGGTGTTTGGGTTCTGTCCCTTAAAAGAGTTGGAGGTAATTCCAGAGCCAACTTTAACCCAGAATGGTTCCACAAACATATATTCCCAAATATACTAAAGATGGGAGAAATAATAAAATTTTAGATGCACTTAGATGCACATGGAAGATCCTAAATCAGTTCAAAACTATCAAAATGAATTCTTAATGTGTTCACTGATGAGGTAAAAATGACCAAAGGAGAATGAAGTGAGAAAAGTGGAAGTGATGCATCCTGACAGTTTATAGTGTGCACCAAGATGGCTGAGAGACAAAAATCTGACTGGCACCTGTGCATCAAAAGCTGGCATATGGCAGCCCTTCTACGAAGATCAACTAAAATATTTGGAAACATGATGAATATGAGAAACCATACACATATATCCAGCAGGGAAAAATGAAAAAAACACTTCGTTGTAGTTGCTGGTATTCAGAGGGCAATTGAACGAGCCATGTCACAGCTTCAATCAAGTTTTAGAAGGAAGGCTTTTGCACTAAGTTGCACACTCTGCTACTGAGATTTAATAATCTGTCTCAAAGATATGTTATTGTCACACTGATCCTCAAACTCTACAATGAGACCAAAACTGAAGTCATCGAATTGTTTAAGGAAGTAGGTAGGTAACACGTGACACATCTACAGAATTGACCCTTCACTAAGTCCCACCCCCCCATGGTTACAGTTGCTAGGACTGGCACGCTTTCTTTTCTGGTTTATTTCTGCCGGCATGTACTGTAAACATGATTTCTCAGCAATCTTTGGTCAAAGATATTCCGAAAAATATATTCCGTGTCAAATTTCTAGAGCAACAGTTCAAAAATATCAGAACGAACAAGACACAAAGGACTGCTATATGCATTTTCAGAAATATATTCCCAAACATCATTTGTCGGCAGAGTAATGTTAATGAAGAAAACATTAAAATAGAGGCAAAGGCTCACCGCTAATATGGCAAAACTCCTTAGCCACCCCATGTCTTGGAGATTCATGTACAGAACAAACATATGAAGGAACAACAGTGTTCTTGCATTGCAGAGTAAGTCACATTATTGTTTTATTTTAAGATAACTTTCATGTATGACTCCTCAGTTTTCAGTAGCCTGATGTATTAGCCCGTGCTAAATGTTTTCCATTTGTTTATAGCACACCGGGATATTGCTACCGCATCGTGGTTTTGGTAATCAAATAGAAGTTTGTCAACTGCATGGTATAAATTTGTACAAAAAACCTTTTCGGCTGATGTTTTCGACAGCCTTCATGATGTTCCCTTTAGTTAGGCACAGGAATAGCAGCTACTGGATCAGGAAACTCTGACGTTACTTACTAGTGTTAATCTGTATATTTGTTTACCTCAGTGTTAAAACATTAGTAACTTTTAAGTAATATTCTACTACTTTCCTGAAGCTAACAACTGTGTACGATAGTTGGCGTTAGCATCTTACCTTTAGAACAAACAGTTTTTCATCAACTCTAATGGATTCAGCTGTGAGTGAGGTCTTCCACACTGTTTAATCCATATCCGACATTTTTCCAAATGTGTTTTTGGTTTAGTGAAGGAGAAAAATACAACATCACCGAAACGTTCTGGATATTTTCATCGGACTTAACATTCCCGTTCACGCACCGCTTCAGCATTTTGCTCAGGAGGGGAATGTTTGTTGGGCGCTCCGCTCTTAGTTACCGTTGCTAACGTGGTGGTGGTTTTAGGGCGGGATTGACGAAGGGTCAATTGTGTGCCTCTGCAACTGTTTTATTAATAAAACAATTTGGAAGGAGATTAATTCTGGATTATCAAAAATTATTTGTTTTAGCAGCTCCAAGTGGTAACATGGAGTGGACAAAACAAAGTCCTACACAGAAGGAAAAACTATGCAGCAAAATGCATCAATGACTAGAAGCACTCAGGGAGCGTAGACCTCCGCCAAGCTAAAGGGTGACTCAACTGAGAAACACCCAAAAAGGAAAGACCCAACAGCCCACCCAGTACCCCCTATATCTAAAACCTTCTGGATCACCAGATCCAGAATATCAACATGATCCGAATCAAACAATGTGGGATTATAACATCTAGCTGTAACCACAAAATGGCCTGTTGCAGTGTTTTATAACATTTTGGACATGGCTGCTGAATACACGAATCTTCTACCGCAGGGCTCCAGACTAACTTGGCCCCTAACTTAAATTTTTAGGAGCCCAAGTAGAAAATATAGGGGCGCACACTGAAATCGACTTACAAAGCAAATATTCACATTTCCTCTCATTATCACTGTATTGTTGATAAATACTTGAACAATAAATGCAGAAACTGCAGAAATCCTTGCATATATGATTTCACACTCCTTTGTTGAAACATCGGTGTCCCAATCGATCACAATAGACAGATACAGAGCGCCCTTAATCTTCTTGTACGTCTTCCGTCTTAGTTTATCAGCTATGATGCCAGCAAACTGTGCACATGAAGTGTTGTTGCTGTAGGTTGTATTTAGTTTTACACCGTTCTTCCTTTGCATATCAATTTGGCCTTTAAATTTTGTAAAAGGCAGTTCTTCTTTTGCAATGAAATAGGCCATGTTTAACTTTAGAATCAATTTGGTCTCCTCGGCGCACTCATTATTAGCCTCCTGTTTTCTAAATGTAAATGGAAGTGAGTTGCACTTTCATTGCACAGGTCACGGCAGAGTCCTGTGACAAGTCGGGCACCCAACGGGTAAAAATTGCATCATTTGAATTTCCCAGGTATGGGCAGATATTTATTTAATGGGGGCAGGTCGCAGGTAAAAATATGATTTTTTTTTTTATTTTTGTCTTCCTCCTTTTTGTGGAGATTGGTATTTTGCCACATGCAGGTTACTTTTATTGTGAACCCCTGCATGCTATGCTGGGCTTCCACACTGCCGCACAGCACACAGCTGGAGTAAGTGAGATTTTTCTGCTGCAGGTTTTGTGGTCCAGGAGGAGAGAACAGCTGAAACCAGGCCGGTAAATGACTTTAAGGGTCTGGATTTGACTTCAAGATAAATGTGGGTACCGCGGGTCGGGTTTGGTATTTATCCTAACGGGTTCGGGCGGGTGTAAAATCGCTCTCACACATTGGCTTTCTTCTTCTTTACTGTTCGTCTCCTTTCTTGTATTAAAGTTAATTTCAGTTTTAATTTTGGCAAACCAGCTAATTTGCGCATTACTGTGAACTACTGGGCTGTAGAGAGAAGTAGAAGTTTGTCAGGGACAAAATAAATGCAATAATAACTACTAAAAGAAGCCCGGCAAATTTATTGGTCGCACATGAAAGAGTAGATAAAAAATTTACTCATACTGCCTCACATTTTAGACGTAAAATTAGACTGTTTGGTAGCAGTCTGGAGCCCTTCCCCTCCGGAGCTGCATTGATGCCAGAATGACTGCCTCTGGTGGCTCTAGGGGGTATGGGAATGTTGGCAGTTCTAGTGTTAAAAAAATTCCTGGATCCAGACGGTGATCCAGATCACCCCCAAAATATAATCATCCATCCATTTTCTGCCGCTTACCCGGGGTCAGGTCACGGGGGCACTAGCCTGAACAGGGAAGCCCAGACTTCCCTCTCCATAGCCACATCAGCCAGCTCATCCGGGGGGATCCCGAGGCGCTCTCAGGCCAGGCAGGAGATATAATACCTCCAGCGTGTCCTGGGCCTACCCCGAGGTCTCCTCCCGGTGGGACGTGCCCGGAATACCTCCCCAGGGAGGCGTC
>JAOXYM010000004.1:9699531-9733316 GCA_028567055.1 Leptatherina wallacei | reverse complement strand
AAATAAATAAATAAATAAATAAATAAATAAATAAATAAATAAATAAATAAATAAATAAATAAATAAATAAATAATAAGTACAGTAGTAAGTAGTAAAAATGTACAGTGAACTGGTGCCAAAGCTATTCGTGTCTCGTAATATGTCCATTTTCTAATATCGTGAAGAAGTGGCAGCTGAAATTCAATTGCACTCTTGAAAGGCATGAAAAGCTGTTTCAGTGTTTGCATTCTGTTTATTTTCCAAACATTGTAGGATACAAATCAGTTCCAGTTCTATTCATATCTATATTATTCTCTTGTTTATTGGCAATAACACACTCTTCATAGTTAATACAGACATTGATAGAGCATTCAAGTTATTGTTGTTATCAGCTCTGTATTGTAAGATACCAAATAATTATAGTGGCTGGTGTGGAGAAAAAGGGATGCATTACCTTGCTTCATTTAAAGTTTGATAAATTAGTCAGATTTTACAGTTTTGAGGAAGACATACATCACACCCACGGCAAACCTGAAATCACTGAGCCAATATGACAAATTTCAAATGGACACCGGGTCATTTTATAGAGTTTAATCAGGATTTTGAATCTGTATTTGTATGTATTATGTTAAATCGTATATAGTTTATATAGTTTTTTTTTCTCTTGCTTACTTTGAATATTTCCTGCTTTCTGTGAAGTATTCAGTCACTCCCCCTTGCTTAAAGTTTGCTGTCAGGTCCACTTTTTAATTTGCACATATAATCAAACGTTATCATGATTAGTTCATCATAACCCATGAATTTACCATCATTATAAAGATCTTCTATTAAGTGTGAGTCATGGAAATATCCCTGCTTCCAATATTCAGATGTCCATATAAAGTGGGACAACTTTTACATATTCCATTACATTTATGTAAAATTGTACATGTTTGCTGGAGTGTTTCCTGTTTTTATTTGTAGAACTCATCGGAATGATGCTTTCATATTTACTGTGTAATGTCAGATAAAGATCTGTGCATCACAGTTTTCTGGGTATCTGCAGACTAATGGGTATTTGCATGTCTTTTTTCTTAATGTCACGCTAGAGTAAGATATTTAAAGTGTAGTTAGTTATGGTTAGTTTTGTATAGACAAGGGAACAGGATGGGGGGCCTCCCAACACTGCTCTGCTATAAGCAGACTGGGGGCCCTCTGTGGGACACGTGTATGTGTCTCTGCACGCTTAGCTGGTGTTACACAACAACCAGTGCCCAGCCAATGGGCAGCTTGAAAAAAAAAGGCAGGGGTGAAAGGTGTGTAAGTGCATCTGTGTGTGTCAATGCGAGTAGGCGTTAGTGACTCAACGAAAGTCATTCCCAAAGCGTCTCCCAGGGGGACTCCCCAAATAAAGAGCAGGAAGCTTTCCCTTAATCTAAGGGCCGCCACCCCCCCCCATCTTACCGAACTAACACACACACGGATAAGGGGTGAAGCTCTTTGTCACGGCCGAGGAATCAAACACATGGGTGGGGGTGGAGGAAAGGAAAGGAAAGGAAGAGAGAGTGGTGGGGGTCTGTTTTCTGTACACAGGGTAAAAATATGCTAATCAACCTTGAGGCCCTGTTCAAAACCAAATCATCAGTGCCTCGTTCCATCGTGGCCCGGCAGATCTGAAGGAGTCGGGAGCTCAAAAAGCAGATGGCTGAAGCTTCACTGAGCAGCTGAACCGGCTCACGAGAGGCATTCGACATGCTGATTTCTATTTCAACAGATCTAACGGAGAAGCCATCTTTACATCCAACTTACATGTTTAACCTCAAAGGTCTTGAAAAGAGTAATCTGTGCTATGCCCAGCAAGGAATAGAGACACCACTGTCAGTGTGCCAAATGGTGTCATCTGCTAGAAATCTCAAAAAGTTTCCCCTCAAACGTCCCATTCACAGTGCTTTCTAATGGGGTTCCATCAATATTGATTCTGTGGAACAACTCTTACATTATCTCATCACTCCATTGTCAAGGGTAATGCAACACAACATCATGGAAGACAGGGAGCTGGAGAAACAGAGGGAGGGACCGATCGGGGAGACAAGGCGACAGATGCTACCTGTCTGTCTCGTAGGTATCCTGATTACTTGAAGATGAGACGAAGAGGGGAGGAGGCTGCGTGCCTGTTCAACAGAGCCGGCAGAACCAAACAAAACCAAGGAATTGAGCATGTGCATGCATAGCGCGTGTGTGTGCATGGGTGTGTGTGTGAATCCACTGAATCTGTCCCTTCCACCAGCGAGAGCAGAACGGAAGTGTACGTGTGGTTAATGAACCATGAACACCCAGCTCTCCTGGGGTGACACCCGCATGCACACACAAATAGGATGAGGTTCAGACGGGATGGTTTAAGTCTGATAAACCAGGGGCAAGATGGAAAGCGTCAACAACACACAGCCTTCCATGAATGTGGCCCTCCCCTCCCACTCACCCACGTCTCCAACCAGTTTTAATTAGTTTTCTAAGATCAGTGTGTGTTTGTGTGTGTGCCATCTAATAGCTCACATCTCCATCCAAACATCAGAGATTTAGACTGACCCGCCTCACCCAATCTCTCTTCCCCCTATCCTGACACTTAAACAGGCACACACAGCCAGCCCGCCCATTATACAAGCTGTTGGCCCATTAATACACTGACCAGCCTGTGCACACACATGCACACAAGGAAAGAAAGAGGGGCCTTTCCTCCCAAATGGAGGCTATGTTTGATACTGAAGCGGCAGGCTGGATTAGCAACACCATACATGACAATGGTGAGGGTGGGTGGGAGTGTGCAGGCTCTGTGTGTGTGTACGTGTGTGTTTCTCTGAAAAAAAGGGGTTGCGGAGAAAAAATAAAGAAGCATTTCCTTTGTGACATCACCATTGCCTTACAGCCTTAACCAGTGTGAGGTTAAACACACCAAGAGTGTAAAAAAATAAGAGAAGGAGAACAAACGAGATTAACAAGAACAATGAGAGGATGAGAGAGGGAGCAGTAGGAAGTGGAAAACATTGCAACACAGCAAGAATTTCAAGCAAGAACATCCAGATTTAAAAAGTGTCTGAGTAAAGACTTGTGGATGACAGTAAGGAGGGGGAGACAAGAAAAAGCAGAGAAGATGAAAGGATAACATGAAGAAGATGGATATCGTTTGTATGTTTGCGTACATGTATTTGTGCAAGTGTTTGCTAAAGAGGAAGGAGTCCATGGCTGGACAGATCTATTACAGATTAAAGTAGCACATTGGGTTTCCATTTCTTTGTCCATTTCCACTGATCTCTGTGTTAGATAAATCAAAGTATCTATGGTAATATTTCTAACTGCTGCCACCATGTGAGCATTTGGAGTTGGAGTGATGAGATAAACAACTGATGGCACTAGTTTTGTGAGACTCAATGAAACAGAACTGGATTTAGTTTCACTCATGCACTTCCTCCCGTCACATAGAAAATGTCTGCTGTGATTTAAAGGGAAAAAAAAACTTTTCACCCAAAATTTAGAAAAAAGATACAAGTATGAGTTCATTTTAACCATTAGAGTTTCTGGCTTTGATAGACAACAACTTTTCCAATGAGTGTCAATGGTGTTTTTAAAAATATTCCCAATGTTCAAGTTTCTCTTCTAGATTTTCTATGCACAAACTGAATATGGAAGGTAAACAAGTGGACGGAAATGCACACAGGAGCAAAGAGAAAGAAGGCAAATTGGCAGATGATCAACCAAGATACTTTTTCAGTCACCGTAAGTTATTAACTTGATTAACAAATGGGGTTTCCTGGAAATGGGAAAGAAATTCTATGGGCATTCACATGAAAAAAAAGCAGGTTGGAATTTACCTTTTCAATGACAGCAATACACAAACACATCAACAAATTTGAAGATATTGGTCCTTTGTTTGACTTTGTTGTGAATTTCCAGTCCAGGCAGACGGCGACCCTTCCTGAGTCTGGTTCTTCTGGAGGTTTTTACTTCCTATCAAATGAGAGTTTTTCCCCTTTGCTCAGGATAGAGGACTGAATTGAAGAGAAGATTCTATCCAATCCTTTGGTTTCCTTAGTTAGGCAATCATTTTTATGAATTGGCTTATATGAACCCAGTTATAAATTGGACAAATGTGAATCATGTAAAGGATTTGTTTTAATTGGATTAATAATAATAATAATAATAATGGATTAGATTTACATAGCGCTTTACAAGGCACCCAAAGCTTTTTACTCCATTATTCATTCACACCACATTCATACCTGGTGATGGTAAGCTACATGTGTAGCCACAGCTACCTTACACAGACTGATGGGAATATGGGAGCCAATCCGCACCAACAGCTTCTCCAACCACCACCGAACATTCATACACATTCACACACCAGCGATGGATTATAATTGGAATATGGGTGAATTAGACTGTATCTGTAAAGTCTATTTGAGATGACTTTGTTGTGAATTGGTGGCATACATATAAAGTTGAACTGAATTGATTTTGTTATTGATTTGAACTGGGAAACATTACGAAAAACATTAATATAAACTAGATGGGATTCACGTTGCTAGGTAACCATCAAGGAAACCAAACACATGCAGTTTGTGTTTTGTTTTAATGTCTTCACATAAAACATATACGGGTGTATTATTTAGTCAAAAATATTAACTGTGAAAGAAATTACACTGTAGTGGTCTTTCTGTTAGCGTTAAACTGAAACTGTAACATCAATGCTTGTTTAAGGGCTAATCCAGCTGAGCTGGACTTCTGCAACAAAATTTACAAACCAAATTATAAACAATATGTTCATGCCAAACAATATTTTAACTGCTCTACTTCTTTCCCGGTGTCTGCTGGGCACTAACCACCTAAATTAGTTGAAAGACATGGTGCATGAAAAAGTGTCAAATAAAACCACACAAAAGTAGACAGAAGGTCCATTTTTGTCTTTGATGTATTTGTGGTCTATAAGTCAGTCATGCTTATACTGTCAAAACATATTAGAGGTGTAATACCTCCAAGTAAAAAAGCAATATCAGGGGAAGGTGGGGGTTCAACAAAAAATAAAACAACCTTTTATCAAAGCTGCCATTTCTAGTACATTAAAAATCCTTTATTTTATAAATTGTAGCCAATATCTTAGGAGGCACATAAACCAAAATATGTTCACCATGTTGTTACTGGACATCAGCCAAATTATAAAAAGTAAATCATCTGAAAATATCAACACTTGTACCAGCATTGGTCCAAATTTTCACACAACATCTGGCTGGGCATCCATTTCTCTCTGCTACAAGGTGTCAGAAGACTGCCTTAATTACTCCAACAAAGACACATCACCAAGCTGAACCTTCATGTAGCACAGATGATGTTGAAACAGAAAACCAAAAAGCTTTGGTGATAATTAATCTTACATTATTATCTCTGTCATTTCACTCAGGTGGATATCTGAAATAAAGACAGATGCCATCACTTAGATTCCTGTTGAGTCTGCTTGTGTATGGCCAACATACATCACTGCAGTCCATCTCTGATGATCTGATATCCAGTTCCCCCACCCTGCCCCACAGTGACATGTCAAGCGCTCTCCCCTGTGCCACCTCCTCCCTTCCCCATCACCCCTTTCCACACCATGTTGGCAGCCAGGGCAGGGCAGGTGGCCAAACCTGTCAGTCAAAGCACCGTCGTCATGCGGCAACACCACAGACACCAATTACCACACAGCAGGGGCGCGGCCTGGCAACCGCATGGCAACCACATGGTCCAATCAGGGTACACAACAACAGGGACCAAAGAATGCCAAGAAAAGTAAATTAGGTTGTGTGTGTGTACGCGCACGAGCATGTGGACAGAAGCATGGTCAAGTTATCTGAAGCTGAACCATATCTACGAGTGTTAAGGAAGACAGGTAGTCACTGGGTCTTTAACAGTAATTGGATTTTTATTCACGGCAGATTTTTTTAGTTTAATAACAGAAATCACACTTCCATCAATCTGCTGATCTGGGTGGTTCTAACTAACCCATTCAGACCTGATGCAACACATGCATACTTTTACCATACACGCCTAATGCAGCATGGGCCTCACACCCAAATTTTCAAGATACATCAACAGCGTTTTAGAAGTAAAATAGTGATCAATATAAGGAAAAGGCATGCATTCTGGAAAAGGCTTATTGTTGAACCCCTAAAATGGCATTTATTTGAAGTTTAGACTTTAGAGGCTGAAAAATCAAGGATTTGTGGGAAGTTAAGTTAATCTGAAAACCCTCAGACCTAGAAAGCTATTAAGTCTGAAACACATGCTTTACCCATACTGACAAACAGTTCTGTTGGTCCTTTTATAGGTCAAGACCAGCCTAAACTGAAACATGGCTCATTCAATTACCTGAAACATCATCAGATGGCTTGTGTATATATTTAACAATTAAGAATGACCTCTAAAGATCTTCTTTATGTTTAGAAGTTAGACTTATACTAATCTAGTAATAATTCAGTAAGGTTATAAAAGATGCTCAAATGAACATTTCAACCTACTTTTTGGGGACTCTTTTGCTTTTTTTTTTTATAGTGATGGAGAGTTACAGGAAAAGGAAAATGCAAAAGAAAGGGATGACATGCAGCAAAGAGGCAACGGTGGAATCAAATCCGAGTTGCTGCATCAAAAATTTGGCTCTTGAGCATATAGTGCATGTGCTACCAGGTGAGCAGACTGATTTTAGCAGCTGTGAATCAAGACGTTATTGAAACAGATGTTGTAAAACCCTGGTTTGCAGTAAAATCCTGCAAACCAGAACACTGCAGAGATTAATTTCACCTGATCATATATTGTACACTTAATTGAAATGTACTGAAATGACCAGCTCACTCTAAAATAAGTTTTTCTTTTTTTTACCCAATTTTGTTTTAATAAAAGATAAAATAATCATTTATCACAATCCTTATTTGAAGTTTAGGCTATTTTTTATTAACAGAAACCTGAATTGTAAAAAATTGCCGCGTGAGTGGCAACAAAAAGTATATTTGACTCAAAAAGAGGGTTTATAGAGGTCTAGAGGACAGCATGGGATTCAACTTCACAAACTTCATTGTCTAGCAAGGCAACACATAATCAACAAGTGTTTCTATTTATGAGTAAAGTCATGCTTGTTTACGCAGATGCAAAATGTCTCCAATAAAACTGACCAAATTATTCATGGAGCCCCTTTTGTCTTTTGCAGCAAAGCACAAACACACTATGCACACATCGTCTGTGAGGGGCAAATATATTTTAATAAAACCACTGAGTTGCAACCTCAATTTCATTTTGATGAATTTCCTCCTGCGGGAGTGAGCCAGGCAGAGGGCGGGAGGGCAGAAAGGCGGGAGAGGGAAGCTGGGTGAAGGGGGCTGGGAGGCAGATAGAATTTTCATGATTGTTATTTTTGTTATTATACAGAAGGGGGGTGTGGGAGGATAGATAAACGGTACTGGTTAATCTGAACCATTTTGCAGAGCGCTCCATTATCGGGCAGGTTGGGCACGTCGAGGGGGTTATTTTTCTGAGGGATCTTTGGCCCCGGTAATTAAGCTCCATTCACCAGGCCCTGTTCCCCAAATTAAAAATTTGTCATTAAGTGGAATTTACCATAATGCCTTTTTATCTGCTGGCGTTTCAGCATGTGTGCATGCATGCATGCGTGTGTGTGTGTGTGTGTGTGTGTGTGTGTGTGTGTGTGCATGTGAGAGAGAGAGAGAAAAAGAGCAGGATGGAAGTGAAGGAGGGGCAATGAGAGAGGGCAACCAATGAGGGCTTACACTGTGGTGACACGCACATACAAACGCACACAAACACACACTTCGAGGAGAAAGGGCAAATTGAAAAACCGAAATAATCCTGGACAGCAGCATGTTTGCGTGAACACACACACACACACACACACCTCAATCCTTCAAATCCACAGCCATTGGGGTAATTAAATAATGGTGCTTTAAGTTTTAATTTAGATTTGCCCTTTCCTTCCTCTTCTTACTGTATGACACGAAACTCTCTCGCTCTCTTTCCCTCTCTGACACACATACACATTTGTACACACACACCCAAAGAATGAGTCTTCGTGTGTTTATAGACTTCATCCAGTGAGATAACCTTCCATGGCTAGGGTACATTGGAGAGGGAAAAATGATTGAAGAGCCGAATCTCTGTCTCTATAGGCTTCATAAAACAATACAATTAATAGTCTTTAATTAGAGCAGCCTCTCTGTGGGACAGGGGACAGACAAAGAACAATAGAGGATTAGAAGAGGAGCACCTAATATGGCCCTTTTGTCACTTCAGTCAAATAGAGTTTATAAATGCATCCAGCTGACCTGGGAGCCTGCCCTGAAGTTATAACTGATGGCAGATTAAGCAGAGAAAACAAAATAATTTTGCCAGTTTAGATCTGCAGCCTTATATGGTTTCATCTATTAGTCATTGATTAAATTTTTTCTACAGATTTATCCCTTTAAATTAGCAGTTATAAATGCAAGACATAAAAATGGAGGGACACCATGTTAGTTCCGCCGAGGTGTGGACGTTGCTTTCGGCGGCGTTCATTTGTCTGTCTGTTAGCAACATAACTCAAAAAGCAATGGACGGATGTTTACTACCAAACTAAAGTATCACCATTAACTAAGATTATAACAACTTAATGGGGGGGGGGGGTTAAACACATTTGGGGTAAATTTTTCAATTCTGGCTACAGTGATTCCACCTCCAATTTCACTAGAATTCAATGAATGAATCAAACTGCACATGTAAACATGTAATGCTGAGAGATATTCCTCCTTTTCCTGTCACAAATACATGAATATTCCTCTAACTCTCAAGATAAGTCTTAATATTTCCACATCTCTGGATGCCACCAGAGAGGCACTAATAAAAGGCCTTAAATGAGCAGGAGGGAGAGGAAGGTGCTGGGAGAAGAAGTGGAAGAGGAGGAGGAGAAGGGTAAGATTAAAAACAGGAGGAAGATAGTAAGAGGAGGGGAGTGGACAGATGGCAGAGGTTATGCCTGGTTGAAAGGGGCAAGATGGGTGGAGGTTATTCTGGGTGTTTGTACAGGGGGTGAGGCGGGAGGAATTACTATGCTCTTCCCTCAGTTCCCCACATGCGGTAAAACTCATTCCTTAAGAACTTCTCACTCTCCCCAAAACAAACACACGCATTAATCCTTTCCTATAGCTCCTTTCAATAGATGACAAATGGACTTGGGATCAATCTCAATAAATGTCTGAGACATTTTTCTTTTCCCATATTGGCTAGAGATTGTATTCAGTGATGAACAAAACAATTGCACCTTTCCAGCATCTGACTGACAGATCAAAGCTGGTTAAGGTAAACCACAGATAGAGCTGAACAACAACATGCTGTCAAAGTCTCCAGATGTGTGTGTCAACACAGCTGGGAGGAATGGTGGAATAGGGTAAAGTGCAGGGAGATAGGGGGTGTTATTTAGTGTCGTTTAATTTGCTCCCCCCATTTTCCCTCCATCCCTTGGTTTTTCTGACAGGTAATAAAAAGCAGAAGCTTTCCTGACAATCCTATTTGAATTTGGATTGAATAATAGAAATGTAGAGTTTCCCACATAGCGCTCTGTCCAACCGTGCAACGGAGCACTGACACTGCAGATGCTGGCAACGCCTCCACCTGCCAGTGTAGGTTATAAGTGTGTGTGTACGTGTGTCTGCAGTCCCCGTCACTGCATGGATGCATTTACACACAGAAACACACACGGATGCTTGTGCTGTGGTAGTTAATGCAACGCTAATAATGAATTCCTGCAACTAGCCACCATGCCACTGCAATATGCTAATCGCCACATCTGGGCCCAACCTCTCCCCCAACATTCCCTCACCCCCCTCTCCCTTATTCCCTTTTCCTGCCTCTGCACCTCTCCAAGATCCCTTTATCCCACCTCCTTCTCTTGTCTTACCTCATCCACCGCTGCCTCCCTTCCTCCGCCCTCTCCTCTCGGAAGCTGCTGAAATCCCATTCCCCGTGGGGCAGGCTAAATTGAATTGCCGTGTTTATATGAACAACAGGGCCGTTGCTTTAATATACCTTTGAGTTTATGCCTAATGCCTGCTTGCTAATACCACTGGAGCTTCAACTCTCACTCAACACACACTGCTTTTGAAGTATTAAAAGAGACAGAACAGAGAGGGATGAGGATGGGATGAGATACTCTGGGAATGCACTTGTGTTTCTAAACAAGAGGGAGATAGAAGAAAAAGTGAGATGCCTATTAATACATAATAACAACTTATGTGCTTTATCACACCACTTTAAAAGATCTTCCAACAGTATTCCCTCTAGAAACCTGCACATACTCCCACACATTTAAATCCATGACAATATATACAGATACTCTTCATCCCTCCAGTATGAATAAAAAGAAAAGAGGACACACAAAAAGGCAGGAAGATTCCTTTTTTAGATTAGTGAGTAATGCTGAATAAATATCCGGAGTTTTGGTTGAGGGAGTCGGTCATGCTCGTCCACTTGCAAACATCCACCATTTTCTCTCAGTCTCCCCCCCTTTTTTCTCCTTTTCTTTCTCCCTCTTGCCCCCTTTCTCTTCTGGCCCGGTGTCAGCCTACAAAAGGCCCACAGTACAAAGGCAAGAAACAGGTCTGAGACACTCAACCCAATTACTATTGATCAGTCCGCACTCAAGAGGACAGAAATGTGCTCACCTGCATGCCCGCACACAGTCCCTCAAATACATGCAAACTAATATGTGTAGATACAACAAGTCCTGTAAGGAGCAGTTATTTGTTCACAGCTGATTTTTAACACATGGCCCCACAAAAGACTCAAAAAATTGTTGAATAATCATAGCGATTTTTTAGGCTACATGACCCGAAAATAGTCATTTATCTGAGTCTTTTTGTAATGTATTGCAAGCATTACAAAAAGCAGAGTGCTCAAACGAGTATTCAGCCAGTAAAAACTGGTGCTCTAAATCTTTTAAAGTGAGATGCATAAGATTAATTTACATTTGATTTGGTTAAAGATAATTATGTGATCACTGAACAAGACAACAGCTTAGAAACAACTTTTGGAGCACACTAGAGAGGATAAGAAATAAAGGTATTGTCAAGATGCTGCAGTGGTTAGTTGCCACTAGAAAGAGAAAAAAATCAGTTGGCTGTGAGAATATGTTATAACAGAGAATTCAAACGATTAAGTGTTAATGTAGTTTATTAAAATTGTTTGCTTATTACTTTGATATAAACTTGCCCTTTATTCTGTGGTACATGACTTTTATTTTTTGCACTAACAAAAAATCTTTAAAGCTTCCCTTTGAATTTGGAATATTCTATATTTCAATCTATTTTCATATATTAGGTCAATATTTTATTATTAATTAAAACTCGGCTAAAATAAAAAAAGGCTATAAAAAGAGCCACGTAATAATGCAGCAATTAAATAATTGAAAATTCATCTAAATAAGCTAAAAAGTGGTCAAATTGAACAGATATGGTTTTATAATTGAGCTTTAATAATAATATTTATTACATTTCAGTCATAGAAATTCAGAAACCTGCCTTGGATGAAGCTGTATATTCAGCATGATTATTTCAACCTGTCTGAAACAAATTAACTCGAGACTAAATTACTTTTTGCATCAACTTTGCAAACCTCACTTCAAATCTGAATTAAAACTGCCAGACACTGTGCTAACAGTCGGAAAAATGTGGACATACAAGAGACCGGAGGATACGACATACTAAAAAAAATAAAAGGGGGTAAAAAAAGACCTTAAGCAGTGGGTTGAGGCTCTGCAAAACCAAAATGCTGTTTGAGCCCTCACCAAAAACCATTTAAAGTTTGAAAAGCTCAGCTAGCTGGCACATGCACGCACACACACTCGCAGACACACAAAAGAGGTCTCACATTAAGGGTGTGATGAACTCTGCATGTTGCCTGGAAGCCTGTGCAGAAATATCAATGACTAAACTCCCCAACGAGTCGGTAACTATCTCCTTCGCTCTGATTTTATCCTCAATAATTAAATTTCTCTCCCAATGCTGACTTTGGCTTTATCGGGTGCTCGCTGCAAGAATCTCAGCATTCCATTTAACCATAATCCCCCGGATAAAGGGCGGCCTAGGTGTGCTAATGCATAGGGCATGTGTGCACGCAGGAACACAAGCACAAGCTAAGACTTAAACTTCACTCACACACACAATGATATAAACCAGTTGCACGGATGTGAAATGAGAGTTAGTCATTCCAATATTGAGAAAATAATCCCACATGTAGACACATTAAACCTCTATAAGAAGTCAGAAAATACAGAAAAATGAGAACACGTGCTTAATGGGGGAAAAAAAACAAGAAAAAGTAAAATACATCACAAATACAAGCTTGATCAGAATAAAAAAGCATTTAGCGTCAATCCTGACCCTCCAAAACCTGGCATAGCAACAGCTACGTAACCAAGGCCTGGTTTTGTTTTATGGAAGATGGTTTAGGAATGGGAGCGGAGGAATACAAAGATGGGATGGACAGAGGGAGGGGTGAAGCTGAAGGGGTAAAGGAAGAAAGGTGGAGTGTGGTACACTACTATTACTAATATTTACACTCTGATGTTGAATCTCTGGCACACTCCTTCACTTGTTTTAACAATCTGTGGGAGATCGAGAAGAGAAACCTACACTTATGACAGCATGACAGTCCCTTCATTATTGATCACATGTTGTTCAAAACCAGGTTACATCTTAGCATGTTAACATGAGCACTGATGTCACACTTCAGCCTTATTCAATGACAGGTATGAAATCTCTCTCTATGCATCAGTATCAGTAACAGAAAGGCTTTACTGCCAGGCACAGTAAAGACAAAATTACAGTACGAGGAATTAGTTGTGGAGTAGGGTACAAAAACAGAGCAAAAATGTAAAGAAAAAGGCCATATACAAATGTTTTAAATATGCACACAATAAAATAAAAACAGATCAAACTAAATCAGAAAGTGTAATTATGCATGAACATTTCAAAAAGTGGGAGGAAAATTAACCAAAATCCTGATAAATCTGACCAGCTCAACACTAGAGCTGAATGATATGGCAAATGGTATCACAGCAGTATTTTCATATTGATTAAGCTCGATCTTGAGCATGATAGTTTGCTCATGCTGTCAATTTCAAAAAGTATACTAAGAACCAATAGGGGCGCCATGTCTTTTGCTATGAAATATTAAACTTCTGTTATAATCTATTTACTTTTGAATAGTTTTCATATGTATCCAGAATACAAATAAAAAACAACTGGATGATGCTTTTTTGTTTGATGCTTGCACTGTAAAAACTGGTGGACTGAGTCACACTGACCCATATTTTCATGCTTTCTCCATAATTGTTGGGGTGATACCCATTTAGGTGACCAAATAAATTTGTTGCGTCTTGTTTTGCCATCCAATAACCGTTGAAAAAGTCTTCACAGTGCGTTTATCTTTTCTTCATAATTTTTTACTGAATCCAAACCCCTTATACATTACTGACATAGGGTTTTCTTTTTGGTCATTTACTTGGACTGTTTGGGAAGATAATGTGCCTTTAGTCTCAGTCACACTTTCATGGCTTTCTTTGGCTATGTTAATGCTCTTCTATATTTCTGCTCAGTTTCCTTTCTCAATCCGTCATTACACTGCCAACTAGTGGACTGGAGTGTGCCGACTGACACACAGCTGGTTCTGTACATGGATTGACTGAAAATGGCTCATGCTTAACTCTAAGATCATCATCAATTTAATTGCAATCCAATTTGAAATCAATCCACAATCATATATCAACACATGCTGTATACCTTCTAGAGGTACATCATCCAACAGAGAATTTAATCAATTAAGATTTTCCATTTGCTTCCAATGACGACTCCTTAATAATCTATCATTTTCCAATTAACATCTAAATCTTGGCATTTAAGAGGCTGTTAAGTGGCAATCTCTCCAATCGTAGTGGGACGCTAATAAATAAACAGGTGAGTAAGAAAGGTCAAACAGTTCAGCTTACTCCACTAACAATAGCCAGCAAACTATATGAAACACAAAGCAAAACTCATAAGTCAGTCAGTATAAGATAAGCCCAAGAAATCCCTGGAAGAAGAGAACAGGTGAATGGAAAGTGGGAATGGGATAAAGAAAGAAAGGACGACAAGGGAAGTGCGAGATTGACTGAAATTATAGTTAGTGCCAGCGAGGCAAGACCAGGCCCAGCTGGTCTCTGTCTGACGAGCGCCTTAATTAAGAGACATGGGGAGAAGCCGTGGAATGGCCACATACACACTGCCAAGAGCCTCTGGAGAGAAAGCTGCTAAACAGATACACTTGTGTGTCTGTTGGTAGTGGTACACTGCCAAGAATCTCGCTCTCACACATACGAGCATGCACGCAAAGCCATCCTCAGGGACCTTGTGAAAAACATTGGCTAGCTATTATTAGGCAACCTTTTGCATACCGAAGCAAATGTACTAACCCTAAATGTGTGTATTTGTATGTATGAAGTTCTTCCTCTTATCCTGTTGACTGTTAAACTGAACTTCCGAATCCAAAACAGCCCCCGCCCCCCCCGTCATCTACAAACACTGCTTACAGAGGAAAAGGTGAGCCAAAAAATGAAAAGGGGGTGGAGTAGATGGATACGAAGAGAAAAGGGGTGATTTTGTGGATCCATGACTGCCTTTGCTCCCCCCCACCCCTCCTTTGCTTGCACCCCTTCCTTCTTTTCCTCATTCCCAAAAACTTATTAATATTAATACACATCCTTCCAACCCCTTCCCTTCAACTCCTCCATCCTCCCCCCGAAAAAATATCACCACCCTAGGCTACCAGTTAATAAAGCCCTCTCGACAACCCCGCCCAGCCCAAAAACTGACGAAAGACAATAAAGGCAAAGTTCTTCGGTCAAATAGAAGAACAGAAATTAATACAGTCCCACGGGACCTCCCTCTGTCCCACTGTCACCCCCCATAATAATTTGATTTCATATTAAGTGATTGCTTAATTATAATGATTATTATTGATAATTGTAATTGACATTTTTTTTCCCTTGCTACTCTCTTCACCTCTTCGTCCCTTCCCTCCTATCTCTCTCCTCAAGTCTTCTTAAAGGACACAGCAGAGAGAAAAATACAGAAGGGAGTTAAAAAGATGTAAAAAAAAAACAAAAAACATCTTTAGTAGAAGAAATCAAGTCAGACAGAAAATATCAATTTAAATTACTTTCATAGTTTCACGTTGTATTGTGCATTAGAACACACAATGAGCCTTAAAGTTTTCTTTAATCAAATGAGTGTTTTTAAATGTCTTATCCTGTAGCTTCAGGGCACAATGTCTGCTCCAGGTCTCCTTAGTAAAAAGATATTTGGCTCTCAATGGGATATCCTGTTTAAATAAAGGTTCGAGAAGAAGACAGGGATTCCCTTTTCTTCCCACCCACCAACCCACCCCACATACACACATTTAACTACAGTAGGGACCCTCTAGGTCTCCAGTTTATTACCCCTTCCTTCAGGCTACAGTTACTGCAAACAGGCAGTCAAGTACCGTTCCTGTAAAATCTGTTTCTTATTCAACCCAACCTTTTTGGTACTAAAATTTAAATCATTTAAAAATGATTTAAAAAACACACAAAAAACAGCACCACAAAATAAATAAAAAGATATAACACATTATAATGTTGAAAACAATCTCAATCGAAGTCCAATTCTCTCTATTCGAAACTAAAGACGGTGAAACTTCGTTCCACGGCACGGTTATTGGGCTCACTTCAGGCGTGGTGAGGCTGACACCGACTCTCACACATAGCCACACTTTAGTCTTTAGATGCACACCTTCACAGTCCGACACACACAACCTCACATCGCACATTCACTTTCGCTCTAAACTGACCCCTTATTTCTGAAACACGAAATTTTAAACATAACTATCAGAGGCACATTAAAAATGTCATAAATAAAAATGGCTTTTCATCCTATTAGGATTAAAGAATAAGTAAATACAATAAAAAATATATTTAAATCCAGCTTAAATAAAAAACTAAACATCTTCCATCTACTTGAGAATGTTTTTTTTTTTTAAAGATGGCCTGTGTGTGGAGTTTGTAAATCTGGCCAAAATGTTTTTTGCAAGATTATATTTAAACTCTACCCTGTAACTCCCTCCGAAGAACAAACAGCCGCACTAATACAAATGAGCACCTGCAGCCATGACCGCAGATGTCCGTGGGTGTTTTTTAGTCAGAGTTTCCAAGAAAAAAAAAGAGAAAAATTTTCATAGATTATTTTGACAATCTGTTTGACTTTCAGACAGGATGGCTTGTCCCATCCAGATGTTTATGAACGTGGTATAAATAAGCTCAGCATATCAGTAAAAAAAAAAACCCTGAGACAAACGAGAGGCAATGTACAGCTGGAGAGGCACAGCAACGATAAAGTGAAAGTAATTCTGCTTCTGTGAATGCAAGCATAGCAAAATGTTGCAATTAAAATCAGAAAATGAAAACTGATTTGTTTTTTTAAGTAACAAAAAACCAAAACCAAAAGACAATCCACTGTCATTCAAAATGTTTATATCAATCAATCAGCTCATACTGCAGAGTTAAAGCTTCAAACAAACCAATTCAAATGTGTGGCCACATTACAAACACAACATTTCACCCAACATAAACCTTTGATTCATTGCATTTCAAAACAGCAGTTTTGCAGCTTTGTATGGAGCCACGTCGGAATAAGTGATCTGTTAAAGGGTTCTACAGACGAAGCATCAGTCGTACAAAGAGACGACTTACTGACGGAGCCGGATATCAGTTTGTGAGGATGGAACTCCAACCGTGTTGGACCCACGCTCAGATCTTAGCCTGGAGACAAACCGTCCCCGACAGGGCCGACACTGTGGCCGCTGCTTTTCAAGGCCTGTCTCATCCACTTTAGCTTTCCCACTCTCATCTCTCACTCCCACCATCATGGATGCAGATGCTCCTTTCGCTGTTCGTCCACTCAGATTTTTGGGGGGGATTAAAACTCAACTCAAGTGCCTCTTTGGCATTTCTTCAAGTAAACTGAATTTTGCCTGCTGCGCTTAATGTGTGTAATCTTTTCAGGAAGTTTTAGGTGTTATTGTTGAGGAAGAATTCAGGTTCGGTGAATCAACACTGAATACATAATGTTTTTGTGGTTGTTAATGCTTATAAAACAAAAGCAGTTTAAAATGAATGTGACTTTGGAGGAAAAGTGTACTATCTTGTACAATGTACGTACAAGTCACTAGAAGGACAAATGCAAAAGCAAGATAAATATTTCCTGTGATTTCATAATTAAACCAAATGTTGAACTCACACTGACAAAGAAGAAAAATAAATCTCAACACTCAATAAGGAACATGACTTTTACCAATCAGAGCAGCTTACTCAAGAGATTTTTCATATTACAAAGAAACAGTCATTCAATTAACAAAATTCCAGCTCTGATTACGTTTCTGAGGCCGCTGGCATCAAATGATTGTTCAATCAAAAGCCTTTTTAAATATGAACACATCAGGCTTTCAACAGAACTTCTACAATTCATTTTGCATGTGCTAAAATTAGGTCTACACAGTAGTCTCACCTAATTTGCATATCCTCTGTAAAAACTGGATAATACAAGTCAAACTATGGCACAATGATTTTATGGTGTGTATGCGAGTGTGTGTGCGTCTGTTCAAACACACTGTGTGGTAGTGTGGGTGTGGCGTTACACCTCGTGTGGCACTGGGCAGCCAAGATAAGAGCTGATCCTATCCATGTCTCCCTTCTGCAGCGCCTGCCCGCCCACCCACGCACCCACACACACACACACACACATCCACGGACAGCGCACTCAGTGACACACACACAAACACCTAACGCAGTACCCAGCATGCCACTGGGATCTAACTTTGCAATCCTGATGCTGTGTGCAGAAATATGCCCTCACACTTGCAATCAGGGCCATGAACACAGTGTGGCCAGCTCAATCCATATTTCACACACTACAGGGGCATGTGACCTCAAGCATAAATAGGCCAACGGGGGTCTCAGAATCAAAGAAGCTGGAGGCCCAAAGTTGCCTCATTCACACAGATTTAGGGCTGGGAATACTATTGTGATTGTTTTTGACAAACAAATTTGAGGCTATGAAAATCATTTTTATGAAGCCAACACAATCTGACCAGCGTACGAGCACGATAACCAGCAGACGCAAAATTACGCTTGAGAAGAGAAGAAAGGAGAAACAAAAAGAACTTACCTTCCTTCTCTGTGAGATAAAGCTAACTTCTACTTTCAAACACACAAACACAAAATCTCCTCTTGAATTCACCAAGACTCTCATTGAAGCACACACACACACACACACACACACACACACACACACACACACACTCACTCACTCACTCAGGCACACTTTGATGTGATCGGCCACCCCGATAGCGAGCCAGAGCTCACTCTCTAAGCCTCAAACAAAGTTTGATGTGCACTGACCAAGACTGAAGAGACAAAAAAAGCAAAGCAGAGAACTGGGGGGGGGGGCAACAGAGAGAAAAAAAAAGTGTGACCACTGAGTGAAGTTTAACCACTTACAATTCAAGTTTAGCTTCAGCACACCCCGCCTACACCCTGGATCCTTTCACGGGGACATACACGCACACCTTTTCCGGGTGGGAGAGGCATTGAGCTGGATTTTGGGAAGGCCTGTTTTCTGTCTCTTGTTCCGTCTGGTTGCTGCTGCATGGCTGCAGGACAGGCAGGCTGCCCCTAGCTTATCCTCCTTTTCTCTTTTACTCATCCAAAGTCCTTACAGATCCACCTACCAACAGCTGCCCCTCAGAGCCTGGAGACAGATAGCCACTTTGGTCATCAGTCTATGTGTGTCAATGTTTTAGACATGAAATGTATAATGTATAATATATATATATATATATATATATATATATATATATATATATATATATATATATATATATATAGAAATGATTGGGAGTTTAAAAATAAGATGAGACAGTGAAAGAATGTGAACAAGTGACACCCTGTACGAGAGAGAGTGTAAAAGCGGAAGAGGATGAAGGGATTCAATTTCTGTAGGCGAGAGGGAGAGACTAAGTGTAGTGAATGTGATTTGATGGTGGTGCTGAGATGGGCTTTAGGCGTACAAATACTATTAGTCACTGTTGTGAAAACCTGTTATCAACACACACACACACACACACACACACACACAAGCCAACTCACAACATGGTGTATCCAAAAAAAAAAAAAAGAATTCCTAGATTTGAAGGCCCGGGTTATAGACATATCAGTGACTCTAGTCATTAAAAGAATATATAAAACATATACTATTGTTCCTTCTGTTTCTAATTAAGAGTGTGTGAGAAACTAAAAGAAGAATACAGCTGAGCGTACTTATTTTCTAACAGTACACTGAGAGAGGAAGATGGCAATGAATCAGAAATGTGTCCCATTGCTGCTCCGCTCACTGACTCTACAAAGTATTTACTATAAATCTTCTTGAATATAGATTTTACTGTTAATACAAATTAGCATATTACACACACAGTGCATTGTGCTAACATAAAATGATTGTCACCTATAATTATTTTACTGAAGAGGAAACTTTGTTTAATTCTCAGATCATTCCATTCAATCCTAAGAAATTATTTCCAATTGAACAAACATCTTGATAAAGTTTTAATCAGCTCTGCTTTTTCCTAAAAGTAGAAGCCTGGCTCATTTATTACATAACTGCATAATGTATAATAACACCTGGATAAAATTGATAAGAATGTCATGTTTCCACCACTGCCAACAGTGTTTCGTAGTGTTTCTTTGGCTAAAGTTTATTAGGGGCAACTGTAATGAGAACATATTGGCATAATCGTCATGGATTTCATTGCGAAGCCAAACACCACAATCTCCTCACTGTGGGCACATCTGGGTTGCAACCCAAATGGAAAAGTGCTGGATTTTCAGAAAAAAAAAAAGCTAAAACTTATAACATAATCTGAACACTAAAAAACAATAAGTTACAATCATATCGAAGACATTTAATTATCAAGTGAATTTTTTAACAGTTGCAGTACTCAATGAACTGCACTTTGGAAAATTGATTAGATCATCCAAAAGTCAACTTTTCCATTATCAAAAAGAAAAGGTTGAAGCAATTCGGATCTTCAGATATCTATTTAATCTTTGCCTTCAAAGTGAAAACAACAGCATGTGCTTTGTTTCAGTCATCTCTAAAGAGGATGCTTGTGGACTTATTCTATTTTTTTATCTTTCCTCAAAAATGTTGAATGAAGAGATTTGTTCTTACTAAAGTAATGAAACCCAAATTTACAATATCACTGTAGAAACAAAAGGTTTTCTTGCAAACATGATTTAAAAAAAATCATAAACATTGTGTTTGTGAGGGAGTACTTTCAGCACGGATTACTACAAGCTTTTGACATAAGAACCAACTGTAGCAAGACATACTGGAAATATATGATAGTGTCCAGACTCATGGTAATGGATGAACAGGTAGTACCATAGTACAAAATATCCATAAACAGACAAATTATTGTTATAAAGAATTCACAGTTGGTTCGTCTTTTTTAGGAGAACCTAGCAATAAAATAAAAAAAAGCCAACAACAACAACACACATTTTGACATTATTCCAGGGTGAATATACTCGGGACCTCTTTTAAATAAGTCAGCAGTAAAGAATTGGGGCACAGTTCACGACTACTGAGGCTCGTCCCTTAATTTCCTTGCCTTTATTCCACTTCTTTTGACAAAGCCCTCCCCCATTCCTCTCATTTTAAGACTCCTTCCACACCACACCCATGACCCCCAATGTGCAGACATGAGGTCAAGCTCCAAAGATCACAGAGAGAAGCCAGACGAGAGACAGAAAAGACAGAGACCTAAAATCCTCCTTTCCTCCCCAAACCAGGCCAAAACCTCAAGCCTTCCCACCAGCCCCAGACCCCCTCCTTTAGCCTGGTTGTGTGTAGAGGAGGCAGTGAGCACTCTTGCAGAAACATCAGCCCAGGGAAATTCAAATGAGGAAGAAACGGTGAGGGAGACACAGAGAGAGGGAGAGCGGGAGCACAATAGTGAGAAAAATAGGATAAAAGAATGAGATGGGAGAGCGTTAGGTAGGAAGGGGGGGGGTGAAGAGGGGGGGGGGGGGGTGAAGAGGAGCAGGGGAGGTTGCTGAGGCTGCAGGTTAAGATAATGTGTAGATCTGAAGAGATTTGCAGGGAACATTTTTATTCAGTTTCTGATTACTCCCATCTCTCCCAGCCTCCCCTTCCTCTCCTCCTGCGTTGTTTCTCCATTTGTTTGTTTTTGGCATTAGCGTTACGACTGTTGGTATTCACGTGTATGTACACAGGCATTCTGATTAGAACTGGAATATTTTATAAACACAAATATTCACACTTGCACGAGACCGCACACACATATTAATACATAATGCACACGAGCATGCTTAAAGATGTTTCTCAGAGGCAAGCCTAGGTAGACAACGCTGGGAATGCTAACGGCTTACAAGGTCGTAAACATGCCGACACAGATGGTGCACATACAAACATGCATTCGTAAAGATTGTTCACAGTGTAGGCCATTGCTGCGGCTGCTTGTTATCTTTAAGAGGCATGTAAACTAAGTGTTTTGAATGAGTTGGCCCATTCAAAATTTCTCAGAGATTCTGCTGGTCACACATGTTCAAATCAAATGCGCATACGCTCAGAAAACCCATATAAAGAAGATGCACACAAACGAAGCCACCCAAAATTTAAGACTCACCTGTGTTGCTATCAGGCTCTCCTTCAAGATTGAGTGAGATGGACTGGTCTCCATCATGCTTCTCTCCACCCAGTATCATCCAGTTTTCCAGCCCATCTGAATCCGACGACTCTGAGGATTCAGATGACTCAGACTCTGATGTGGACTCCAACTCTTCTGAATCTGAATCTGAACTGCTGGAGACCAAAGTTACTGGCACATCAAGACTCCTTTTCCTTTTCTGGGTTTCCTAGAAAACCAAACAATCATATATTATGTGAATGAGAAAAAAACAAAACACTGAGCTAAAACTGAAATGTAGCATTAAGCACAAGTCAATTTGTGTTAACTGGGTTGATATGTTAGGCATGTGTTAAACATTATCACCCCATTCCCTGGCTGCCGGGGTTTCATTTTTGGGCTGCATTTTGCAGAGCAAGTAGTCATTTACTTGCATTGTTGAATGCAATGCGGAGTGCTGCAGATCAACCTGAGCAACAGTAACCGATCATTAAACTGGAAGGAAACAACCAAATCGAGGAACTGACGGGCATAAAAAAGTATGTCAAAAGGTCTTAGATCTTCTGACAAATTACAATGAATTAGTACAAAAAAAAAGACGGGACTATGGTAAAGGACAGGTTCAAAACATGAGTCAGTGTTCAAACATCCCTTGCTAATGTGCCTCCATTTCAAGCAACAAGAAACTCAGTCTAAACATATTTTCACCAGATTCATTTAGAAAGGAGGAAAACTGCAGCAAGCAAAACCTATTTCATCCTCCATATGGACAGCTGAGGGAGTTGCTTTCTATTTCAGTTACTAGTAAATATTATCATCATGAAAAATCATATTTATGACTGAAGTCAGATTTCAAGCTCAGAAACATCTCCTATAGACAACGAGGCAGGGAACTGAATTCCAACCTAAATGCAGAGCACACTGGCTGAAGCTGCAACACAAAGCAGCCAAACGCCTTTAATGTCCTCTGCAGGCATGGTACACCTTAAACCGGTTCCCAGTCACAGTTTCATAACTACCAAATCTCTCCATCATACAGTCTCTGTCGTTCAAGCTGTTTTTAATGAGTCATCAAACAGAAAGTGCAGGAATCCCTTGAAGCAGTCTTTAACCGTGTAGCTTTCTAACCATGTAGACGATGTCCATAGCGGCAAAAGTTTTACTGTGGTTTAGGGATGGGCGATATGTTATCGTGTACCGTCAATGAAATTCCCCATGGTAATGATTTGTCATCTCAACACACCTGCAGTCCAACTCACATGTGTAACGAACAACAAACATGACAGAAGGTGGAGCAGACATGCCGGAGGAGTTTGTTCCCAAAAAGAGGCTCCAGCTCCGTTACCAGGAACTGGTTTGGTTTTAACTCATTACAGTTTTGCATACAGGTGTACTACTTGAACTTAATTGATGTAGTTTAGAAGCCTCTAGTATTATTTTAGGGCTCTCAAGACTGACTGTGCTGACTGATTTATAGTACGAAAGATTAGGGTGAATTATTTTTATAGTCACTTATCGTTACCGTGATAAAAACCAGAAATTATCGTGATAGATCTTTTAGTCCATATCGCTCATCCCCACTGTGGTTATTTTAATGCACCTGCTGTGTTGATTGGAAAAACACATAATGGAGCGTCAACGACCCGGTGGATGTTAAGAGGTTAAAAAAACAAAATACAAATTGCCTGCAGGCTCTCTATTACTATACTATACTATACAGTCATTTAGCAGATGCTTTTATCCAAGCAGTTAACAATTGAGTACACCAGTGATGTCACACAACCAATAAATAAAAATCATATATATATATATGTATGTGTATGTACGTATGCATGTACATATTAGGCCATGCCCTAAGCACAGGAGTGACTGTTCTGCAGAAACCATGTTTTCAATGTGTTCAGGCATTTCTCAAATATTTTAAAGTTTACAAAGTCTGAATATTCACTTGATGTAGATACATTTTGTAACAGTGGCAAATAACAAAAGTACAACAAAAATAACCTAAATAATAATTTTTCTATGCTAAAAGTCACTTTTTTGCAATGGCTTCCAACTAATCATTTTTCATTATAAACAGAGAATCCTATGCTTCCTCCTACCTGTTGCATGGGGGTAGAGGTCTGCAGCAGGTGAGAGCTTTGACCCTTCAAGGCACAGATACCTACATCGTCATCTGCAGTGTCATTTTCAGAGATGGAGATGACTTCAGGGCTGGAGTCGATTACAATGACCTCCTCAAAATGTGATGATGACAACTTCGGATTTTTAGGCTCACTTTTTCTCTTCTTCTGTTTCTCTGCTTTCTTTATTTTAGGGTGTTGCTGAAGATTAGCATTAGGAGAGGATGGGGGCTTTTTGTCTTTTAAAGCTTCCAGGTCACTGTCCTTATCTGTGTGCTTCTCAAGCACCCCTTGTTGCTGGATATCCTCCTCCTCTTGTCTATCTTCCAGCTCCCCAGGATTGGATGAATAGTGAAGCTGGCTGTAGAGGTGGAACTCCAGCTCACTGTTGATCTCTGACCCTTCAGAGTCCCTTTCATCGTCCTGATAGAGATCATCCTCCAACTCCTCCTGGTCCTGATCAGCACCGTACATCACCCCAAAGCACGCTCAAAACACACACTCACACATGCACAGGACCCGGCAAATACGCACACCCAGGGAGTCAGTGATGATGGTGGATGAAGATTACTGCAAGGATAAAAGCAGGAAACAATGACAATAAATATCTGTTATATTCAAAGTAATTTAAGAAATCAGACAGAAAGAAAAAACTCAAAACAAAAAAAAAACATATAAATATCAATGAGCACCTCAGTACTTCTTTGTAAAAAGGTACAACAGTAATTTGACTTTGTCAGATATCTAAACTGATTTTCAACATGACACACAGTCCAGTCTCACGGGAAAACCTCACAGCTCCACGTGTCCAAAACATAATAATGTCAGCATACGGGCAAAACTAAAAGAAGAAAAGAAAAAAAGTCCTTAGAAAATATAACATGACCGTCTACACTGTTGCACCACCTTCCACTCGATCCAACCTACTAAGCATTTGTGAATAATTGTGTAAATTAACACTTTCAGGAAATTCAAAACTTTGTCATGTTATGATCTGAAAATACAAACACAGCATCCAGCAGTGAAACTGGGTTGCGGGGCTTGCGGTACTAATCTTATCTGCAGCAGTCACATTAACAGGAAATAATGCTCAACTAACAGAAGGACTTAATTCAGTTTTTGGTCTACTTTTTAAGAGAGTGTCTTTCCACAACAAACATGAAAAAGTAAGCTGAATGTTCACCGTCACATTTTGAGACTAGCTGTAGCTGCAGCCTCTGCTTTCTGCTGAACCCTCACTAAGTGGACAGTATTGGTATTGGTGGAGACGGTGAATGCAGGTCAAGCCAAAAACAATGCTTCCCAGTTGTTACTATAATAAACTGATACTCAGTGTGATCCTATGAGGGCCGCAATGCAGCAGCTTTTCTGTGTATCCCCGCGCCAACCCACCTGACTCAAATCAGTCATTTTGCAGGTCATTTTGTAATTTGATGCAGGTGTGTTGGAACAGGAATACATTGAAAACCTGCTGGATTGCAGCCCTCGTAGAACCGAATGGATTATTGGTATTATAATAGAATCAAATCTCATAAGAAACAATATGAGTTCTTTATCATACACTCTGTTCAATAAGTGTTAAACATGTAGAAATGCAACATCAACAACAGTTTCCATCCAACTTCTGCAGCTTTGACACAGCCACAGCTCTCTTATTAGGTTAATATGAACTGTTGGGCTCTTCCTCTTCATCTCTCTGCTCCTTATCTTCCATGTATTAACATCTGACAGTATTGGCATCATCATTGTACTTCTCCTCTCTCAGCAGATCTCCCTGGATAAAAGCTGTGATGTCTGTTGATCTCTCTTTCTGTCCTCTCCACCCCAACCAGTCGAGGCAGATGGCCGCCCTCCCTGAGCCGGGTTCTGCTGGAGGTTTTTCCTTCCTGTTAAAAGGGAGTTTTCCCTTTCCACTGTCACTTCTAGCATGCTTGGGATGGGGGATTGGATCGAAGTCAAGATTCAATACAATCTGTTGGTTTCTTTAGCTCGGCTATTTGTTAAGAATTGGCCTGTATGAATACGGACTGATGACAACTGATTGTCTGTGAAGTGCCCTGAGATGACATTGTTGTGAATTGCCGCAATACAAATAAAGCTGAATTGAAATAGCACAATGGCATTCTGGTAAAATATAACTTTAAAGGGACTCTGGTATTTTGCCTCACTTAAAGTATTGTCTAAGATACCACTCATACTGTGGATCTCTCTGCCACTGTAGTGCATGTGTGCGAAAGAAGCCATGGGGAACATTCACATAAAAGTGATCGATGACTGAGCGCTAGTACTTTCACAGATTGATGAGGTCATTAATGTTGCATAACAAATCACACATCTGAAAGGGACCAAGCACTCTGGAGCTATTGTTTATTATCATTATTTAGTGTAGAAAAGGTCAGATTATGAAACTTTATTTTCAATTCCATCAGGTTTGAAATGTCCAGAAAGATTTCTGCAAATATCTGGGTTTTTTTCAAGCAAGACTACAAAACTTAAGGAAAGACTAAGAAAGCACTGAGAGACTAGAATTTGGTAGCATAAAACTAAAATAAACACATACAAATAAAAAAAAAACTGAAGGATTTATCACCTAAATTATGGGCCATAGTTCAGTGGGCATACTCCTTCTAACCTCCGGGAGCTTCTTGACCAGGTCGTCATTTCAAAGACAAAAAAGATCTGAACTGACATCCCCATGTTCTGCATACAGAATATACATTAGAGCTGGGTTAAAAAAAATAGATTCATCAATTCAATTCTTGTATGGTTTTAGATGTTGCACTGCTATTTATTGTTTTTCTCCCAAGGGAGACAAATAAAGAAATCTTGAAAACATTAGCTAATAAATTCCAACATTGTTTTAGCTTTTAGACTGTGATCTCACAAAATGTTAATAGGCTACAGAACATCAACCCTTTAGCCTTACGTGTGGGAGCATTCAATACTAAACAAAACTTATATTTTCAGGTCATCAATTCATGCCTTTGTATTTATTCAGAAACTGTGTGTTTGACACAATCAAAACCAGAAGCAAAATATAAACATGGAAGTACTGAAAACACAAAACATGAATGTAGTAGTTCTAGCAATAGTTTGTTCCCTTAATGAAGACATTTTAAAATCAAAATCAAGCTCATCATTGTTTTCTGTCCCAAAATTAGACACATAATCTACAAATACCTTTACAACACCAATGGTGTTTTAAATTGTTCTTGTTCTGCACACATCAAACTTGTATAATTCACTGTTGATCTCCATCTGATCCAATCTAATGAAACCCATTCAACAAATTAAGCTTGCAGGCCTATATTATACCGAGGAATGATTGCTAGTTTCTTTCCCCTCTTACATCTACAGATCAGAAGAATAGAAATAGACGCAGGCCAATGTCAATTACAAGAGACTTGCTTCTTCTTCTGAAAACCATAAGGCCTTGTTAAGAAAGCTGAGATAGCATGGTTCAGCTACACTAAGACTTTAACCTGTAGTCTTTTTCATCACAACTGTGCTGATAGGAAACCGTTTGAATCAAAGTTTATAACCTGTCAGGTGCTGATTTCAACCAGCACTAAGACACAATCCACATCGAGCTCTGAATGATTGCATCAGCAACTGTTAAATCTTCTACTTACTACACTGAGAAACACTGTATTGTTAATTTACCCAATCCCTGTAGCTCATTTTCTCATACACACACAGACACACGCAGACACACACAAAACACACACAGAGAGTGGACGCAGAAGGAGCACCGGCCCATTGCTCTGTCCAGTCCTGCGTGTCTGTGCCATGATGGCTGGAGATGATTGGCTCCCCGGCCGCACACACTGCATAAACGCCACGCTACACGGTCACAAGCCGGCCACCAGGGATTAGAGGGACAGAAAGTAGTCTTACCGGCTGGTGAGGAGTGACAGTTATGTGTTCAAAGTTTAGCATTGTGCAGGGACTGGGAGGCGACAAATGAGGTGGAATTTAATGTACTGTACTTAAAGCTCCAAAACAGTTATGGTCTACTAACACAGGTGATTTCACTTAATCTGCCTAATTAAAGCTCTGCACAGGGCTGCCTGGACCGTACTCAATTAACATTGCAAGACTCTCTTGTTAGCTGTGTTGCTTCTATTACAGAAAGACAACAACAACTCCTTCTCATGAGGCATAGAGGGTTTTCTCACTAAAATCATTTTAATATGTCACAGAGAAACAAGCATGACTGTAAAAATACAGATGCACTGATGGCTGAATTCACTTTGTAGCTATAATATAGTGCATCCTCAGCATGAGTCCTGAACATTTCTTAATAGTTTTCTAGGAAATTATAAACTATAAAATAATATTCAAAATATGTCTAAAACAATTACATAATCCAACAAATTACATTTGTTGGATACAAATGGAACATTGAACTAGGTGCCAAAGAGATCAAACCGATCACTGAGAACATGGGCTTGTTATAGCTCCAGAGGACCTAAAATCTCACATAAAAACAATGCCAGCTGAAAAATAATCACTTGCTGTATCATCATATCTTATATGGAAGAAGGTTTGATTTTTTTTTTTTTTAAACATCAATATTTGTCTTTTATCCAACCTTCATAACCATCATAACATTTCTAATGCACAAAGACAAAGGCAAATCCCTTCATTATTACATGGAAAAAAGCAGAAATGTGCACAGGCTCAGACAGAACTGAGGAGGAGGGAGTGCAACGGGGCAATACTAATTACCTATAGGGAAATAAACCCAAAACTATTTACTGTTATTCATAGTTTTGGTTTTATATCACAGAGTTTATAAAGTTTAAACAACCTGAAAAACATACATACAGTTCTGAGACATATATTTGTTTTACCCCCGTGTTAAACAACTTAAAACATATTCCCTCCAATATCCTAGAGAGAAAAAAAGATACTTTTTAATCTGCTTAAGTGATCCGGTAGAATAATTACTAGATTTAAATGACAGTTTTATAAGTCTGAATTCATTCAACGCGCAAAGCTTCAACAAAATCTTCATGACTTTAGTGTAAGTACATCAGTAACAGTGATTTAGTGATATTATAACAAAATGCCATAGATTTTTTTAAAAACTCTTACAAAGTAATTTCAGCCAAGTTTGTGTGGTTACAGTTTGCTAGTAATGACAGGGCGAAATTAATTCACCACCAAAACATCACTGTCACAGATTTAAATGTGCTTTCTGAGCAACAAGCCTATAAAAGTTAATTCACTCATTCTAAAGTGTTGTGTTGTGTTGGCGTGTCAACTGAAGATTAAACATAATGGAAGTACAGAATAAGCTGTCAAACAGTCAGCTGGTGGGACATAGATGGAAAGCAAGGTGCAGAAATGCGTTTTTTTATCTAACCATTCACTCCAACTGTAGTTAGCCTGGTGTTAGCCCCGGCAAGCTATACGCTAACAAGCTAGCAGGCGTATTCACTCACCAACCCGCTTTCTATTCAACTAGTACCATAAAATATAACTCGCCCCAAAACAAACGGAACCGAAAATCTGTAGCGCACCGACGACTATTTAATATGATTTCGATTAGATAAATAGAGCCTTGGTAGCATGTGAACCTCCTGTCTGCACGTGTTTATAAGCAGCCGGTCGGATGTAAACAATGGAGCACTTCAAGTCCAAAAACAAGTGAAAGAAAACAAACGCGTGGAGCTGGAGTATACCTACTGAAAGCCAATGCTGTGTATCATTCATATTCAGTGTCACTGAGCTCTGGCTCACCTTTATCAATAAACTGGAGGGTTCACTGCAGCTCATCTGCTTCCAGGCAGGAGGAGACAGACAAACAACTTCCGGGTTTATGTGACGTAATAGTTTGGCCAACCGTAACGTTTCACTCTGTTCGGCAAGACAGCGCAGGTGCGTTAGAGCAAAGATGAAGCACCTTTCAAGTTTCTTCATTTTAGATTAGCTTTAATGATTATACAAAGAGGTCATGAGCTCCCAAACGCATTCATATGTTGCCTAGAAAAACAGTCTTTTTCTTTTCTTTTTCCTTTTTTTGTAAGTCGCAAAGAAAGGAAAAAATAAATCTTGGTAATCAGTTGACCTTCCCAATTCAAAATCTGTAATTAATTGATTATTTGCAAATCATTACCCCTGTCAATATGATATCATAACAGTTTATGAAAGATAGATGAGAAATAGATCTATACTAAATAATGGTCTTTTTAGTAATGGTTATGATGACTTGATAATTTAGTAACAATTATATCAACATATATAACAGATAAAATACTTTTCTTATTTCATACCCAAACTAAGAGGTAGAGTCGGGTCAGGCTGGTTTACTTCCACAAATGTTTGATAAGATTAATTAGATCCAGTGAAAAATGTGCTCTACCAAACAGTATAGCAGGACATTAAGGGGTTAAAAATAACAGCTTGGTAGTTGTGGACTTAAGTCATAGACAGGCAGAAATCTGTTCCAAGTCCAGCTGGAGAACTTCGTTTCATGTCTCTCCTCATTATCCTACTTGCTGCGTTGCTGTTAGCTCTCTCTTGTCACTATCCACTTAGGTTAAAAAAAAAAAAAAAGGAAAGAAAAAAAATTATTGATAAAAGTAAAAAGCATCACAGTAGGCAGAATCCAAATAGCAGAACCTACTGAAATCTATGGTCAACCTTTGGTGGAAATTCAGTGCACTCAGGAAATACCCTGAAACTACATTATTGGAAACTGATTATAAAATGCCCTTATCAAAGATGACATTGAATAAGTCAACTGGCCTGCTTCACTTCCGAGGCATCATATTTCTTTCTACAGACAAGATTCAGCAGTCTCCCGTACTTTTCTTAACTACACAGACCATTCGCTCTGATAAAAGCTTCTTCAATAAGGCACAAATATTAGCTATAAAATGTCAGAAAATGTACATGTGTGAGTAACTCATACAGACCTTTCAGGCTTGTGCTATTACAACGTGTTGATGAGAATGTAAATCTGTATGTAAATGTAATTCAACAGCCTGTCTATCGCCATCAGTCATATTTATAACACGGAAACTACAGCAAAATTATGCAAGCCTGGTTTTCCAGTACAATGTGTAACATTTACATCAGTCTTTTCCTCCGTTTTATATCATGACAATAATAGTAAACTCTTTATATCAACTTCAGCCGTCTCCATCATAATAATGATGAGCAATTGACGTTACGATAGGAAATCAGAGGGTGAATGCCATCTGATTCCAGAGGTTTCTCCATGCGTGTCATCCCAGGAAAGGCCATCACCGAGTTGGATTGTTTCCTTCCAAAGGTTAGGCTGTACCTCATGTCATAACACTATCAGATCTTTTAGCTCATGTATGAATTTGATATAAACACACACACGGACACACACACACGCACGCAGGCACGCACACACACACACACGCACACACACGCACGCACGCACGTACACGCACGCACACCCGTATACTTATTAGTTTGCATCTGTTTTGTTTTTGGGGCCCTCTTGCTCCCATGCTTCCTATATCTCACCAAAATTGATGCAGGTCCGGGATGCCTCACTGCCTCAGTGAAATTGTGATGTGCCTGCCTGATTTAGGGTTCCCTGAATTTGTTGGTATTTATCATTATCATAATTTTTTTTCTTAAAAATGGGGGAGGCTGGATGAAATGGAGGCATCTGGTTCAGCGGTTCATCTCCACACCAGTGGTGCCCAGACCAGTGGTGTGTTGAAGATGGATGAAGTGTCCAGAATAGGGATTTAAAGTCCCCTGATTTCCAATCACACATTCCAGAGGGGAAGGTTCTGCCTGATGAATGATCTTTATTGAGGAGAAGGAGTTAAAAGAAGCATGTCATTGCTCTCATTTGAAGTGTTTGTATGCGCTATCGTGGCTCCTTCTTCCATTTGGTGCCAGACGCTGCAACAACATCCTCTCCAAAGGGTTTTTATCAAAACAGGATTCCAGTCAGACACTACTGTGTGTTGACAATATTCTGAGTCTGATGGTCATTTGTGTGTAGGAGTGTTTTTTATATGTATATATATATATATATACATACATATATATAAAATCCTCAGTCTTTTCTCCAAGTTCTGTCTGATTGACTTGAGTCAATGTGTTGACACACCTAAGATTTTAACACCCAAAAATTCTGTGTAACTGTGTGATTTCACTGGTAAAATTTGACATGCACTGTTCTTAAGAAGATGGTAAGAAATGCTGTCATATTTATAGATCATTAAAGCAAATTAAACAACTATTTCTGCATTGGATTTATCATCAGAGAATTTAAAAAAACAACAACATATTTATCTTGAATTTAATAGTATGAACACTATTGGGGTTTTTTGTGTTTGCAAACTAATAAACAGTAAAACATCAATATGTTGCAGAGTTGGCAATTGATAGATTTTATTTAATGGATGAAAGTAATAGTTGAAGCTCTGTCTGCTTAGAAGCACAGTTGGCCTCAGCTCTAACGACACATCATTTCCTAGTTGCTTCAACTGTACTTCCTGCATGCATGTAAACAGAACTATCAAACCACCCCCCAGTTGAGAGGAATCCCCTCTGGGAAAAAAAAAAGACTCATCCTGGATCAGTGCTTCTGAACAAAAATGGCTGCCATGCATCACCCAAAAATGGGGCCCTCTTCCGCTGTCTCTGGTGTTCTTATTTCCCTGCAGCACACAAGCTCCGTGGAATCCCTTCAGTGGAGGTCGGATCTTTTTCAGATGCATTGATATACTGTAGGTGTTAAATTTTCATTAATTCTAACAGATACGACAGCATTGAGCTTCGCAGGATAAGAATCTGATGGTGTATTAGAGAGATTCAGTAGATTCTAGAGTTAATACGCCAACCAGAGCATGTTTTAATCAGTGGCAGAGCTTACAATCAGAAGCAGGCCAATGCTCATGCACAACCAGAGGGGAGGATGAGAATTATTTCAAGGACTCTAGCTAAATATTTCTTTGTTTTTATGTTTTATATCCCCACTATGTTTACCCTTTGTCATTGATGTAACATTGTTCAGCTTTTACTAATGCTGGATAAAATGATAAGTAAAAATGTATGTAATTTTTTTTCTGTTATATGAGTTCAGACGCTGTGTATGGATAAAATGACCAGATATCATGTGTGAATTTGTGAATATTCAGTTAAAGTGAGCAATTACACATTGTTCAACTATGAGGATTTAAAATGGATAAAAAAATTCACTATTTGCCTTAAACTGTGCTGTTCATTGATTTGGAACACAAATCTGTACACCTACAAATATCAAGGAAGCTCTGAAAGCATCCACTGGGTATGATTAAAATATGAATTGTCGTAAAGCCCAAACTGTCGTCAGACAGAGGCATTGATTATCTTTTGAAATTGACAGCTTGAAATGCTGTCAGTTTCTTTCCACATAATGGGTTTTTAGCTTGTGACAAGGAGGTGCTTCTTTACATTATTTCCTTTAAAAGACCAAAAAAGTAGGAAAAGTTGTGAACCAGTGTCTGTTTTTGCAGGCCAACCAGCTGTTCCAGTACAAATCTAGTTGAGACAATCTTTATAGGTTGGTAGATGTCAGCCTGGTACTGGAAAACTGTCATTTGGGGTCTCTGATATTCACACCTTCACATATGTGATGGATTTCCTGTTCAGGTGAAGTGTACACACACATACACATTCACGACACAAGAAACACTTTTTGTGAAGCTGTGATTAACAGTCAAGAGAACAAGTCTTGCAACATCTTTTCAGACCGGACCAAGCAGATTTGTGTCTAGAGGGATTAAATTTGTGAACAGAAGTCCTATACACACACACACACACACACACACACACACACACACACACACACACACACACACACACACACACACACACAC
>JAOXYM010000004.1:9679500-9696262 GCA_028567055.1 Leptatherina wallacei | reverse complement strand
GAGGAGAGGAGAGGAGAGGAGAGGCGAGGAGAGGAGAGGAGAGGAGAGGAGCGGAGAGGAGAGGAGACAGTGACCGTTTAAATTTAGCTTTTACATTTTTTTGTCTCTAGGTCATGGCTAGTATAAGTTTGTGATATTTATAGTTTAGTATCTAAAATACATTTTAGAATGGTTTGTATTTATTTCTTTGAATGTGTTATAGCATGAGGTGAATTGTTTCCCTCACAAGAGAAAAGGGGGAAAAGCCAATATTTGTGTGTTATCAGGCAAAAACATTCCTTACTTCCAGCTTTAGCTTCAGGCCGGAAACGTAACACTGATGCCACACAATTATAATTTCTCCCCTAAAGACAGGCTGGTGTTGTCTCAGCTTTTGTCTTCTACTGGATTCACAATCTTTGGTAGGCTACTTTGATTTGAGAATGTGGAAAGAGTGAACTAAAAGGCGAAACAGGGTTTCTTTCTTTCTTTCTTTCTTTCTTTCTTTCTTTCTTTCTTTCTTTCTTTCTTTCTTTCTTTCTTTCTTTCTTTCTCTTCACTAGGTATCAGCTTGGTTTGATTCAGGAAAAGAAAAGAAAAATGCTGACAACAAAATTGGGACCAAAATCTGGTTAAAATAACTCAGGAGAGTCGGAAGAGAGAAAAATGGAGGGAAAAACACACATTGTTCCGCCAGAGAATAAAGTTCACCAAGACAACCAAACAAAGCCGCGAGTATCAGTATGAGTGGAAATTTTCAGTTGGCAAATTAATATTTAAATGAAATGTTATGCGCTCACAGGTGTGTCTGCGAACAATCAGAGCTGAGGACCGGAACTATCCGTTTTGTAACAAACACTCTGCACACAGCGCACGAAGAACGGGAGAGCAGCAATTTCCCTCTGCAGGGCGATGAGGTTCACATTGTAAGTCGGTGTGTTGCACCTGCTTCATGCGCCTTGCTCCGTGCGTAAAGAGCGCCGTGCGTAACAGGTGTGTGCTGTCAGAAGAGGTTAGAAGTCTGGAGAAACTCTTGTTACGGCTTCACTACGGCTACAAATTCACTTTAGAAGCTAGTTTCTCTTATTTTAAACTTAATTAAAAAGAGAACAAACCCTTCACTGGTTTTACGCACATCATTTCATGTTACCTACCAACCTCTAAAGCTGTCAATGAGGTGTGCGCCAGAGGAAATGAATCTAACATAAAAGAGGGAGAGGGTGAGTAGGGCGGGGGCGGGAAAGTTTAGTAAAGTGGAACTTGGTAACAGATGCGAATGAAGAGGGGGACAGGGAGGGGGGCGCGGTCCTGCAGGGAAGGGTGGAGGTTGCATCTTGGGTGTATGTATGCGTGGCCGGGCGAAGGCGTTGTAGCGCGCGTGAATACGCGCACGTCAGCGCGCGCCCACGTTTCATTCGTGTGTGAGAGCTCGTGCAGCAAAGGAACAGGACATGAGCGCACATTAAGAGAGCGGCTCTTTTACTCGGCGTGATCATTTCACGCTCCCCCCCGAAGCCTTTTTTCCACCTAAAGCGTTTAGTTGCAGCTGACTGAGCACTTGCAGGGAATGCAATAGGGAGCGGAAGGGTCGAATTATTTCAACCTACAAGTCGCCCCAAAAGTACTGTAGGACGAAAGAAAAAAAAGAGAGGGAGAGGGGACGAGTGCCACTGAGAGAGACTGAGAGAGAGAGGGGAAGAGAGGGAAACACTGGAAAAAAGTTTTTGTTCTCTTCCCTTTTCTTTCCTCCCTCCATCGCCTCCCCCTGTTCTAACTGAGTAACATGGACCAGGGGCCCAAGAGTCCTGCACTTCGACTCGGGAGAGCAGGTAGGTTCGCACTCACTAGATTTCACATGTGTGTGTATATATATGTATATATATCTATATATATATATATATATAGATATATATAGATATAGATATATATAGATATATATATATATAGTGTTTTGAGTTTAAGCATATATTTGTTCTGAGTATCTTACAACGTTTTCTAAAGTTTTCACAAGAGAAAGAGAAAGCCTTTAACAGTTTAAACGTCTGTTTAGATGAAACGTTCACCTTGTTTTACCTGAAGTTTGTCGCTTTTATGGACAAGGGATGAAAACTTTAGGATGGTCTGGATTAAACGTCAATCCTCGTTTTGCTGCGGTTATGTAATCCCTTTAACTAACTAAAAACTGCTTTGTTTGTGTGGTAAAGATTTTAAAATGTGTGATTGAAAGCATATGTGACTGTGATTCACAACTTTTTGCATGCTTGAGCTGATGCAAAAAGTTGTGAATCACAATTTCTTTTGTGAAAAAAAATGTCAGTGTAGGAGCAAAACTGGGTGAAGTTACTGGTTTTGTGCCTCAGATCAGCACGTGTTGTTCATCACCTGCAGACTGTTAAGGATACTTTTATTTTTATAATCCCTGTAGATTTCTACCATATTGAGGTGGCTTTGTGTGTGACTGTGTGTATGTTAGGTGCTATAAGTTTGTTTTATAGTTTGTGGGGCAGAAGTAAATTTAAAAAAACATAAGCCTGTTGGGGCTCTTTTTTTCGCATGATTTTATTCAACAGGTTAATCTCCTATAGCCCTATTCATAAAACAGCGGGGTCTAGTACAGCAGTGGATCAGGCCATCGACCTTGTTATGGCACCCAATGGATATCACATCATTTCATATCGCTGCCCGCTGTGTCTGCATTGATAAAACGTCGTTTGTCATTAAGAAACTGTGGGCAGGTGATCAGTCTCTTTGAGCGCAGACTGCTCCTCATGCTGCTTTTTTTCTCAAGAAAAGCCAAGAAATATTAATAATTTCCCTGTTTGCTTAAGAATACTTAAATGGATGCAAAGTAAATGTATTTACATGTATTTAAATGTATTCATAATGTTGCACACTAGATTATTCAATTCAAAAACAGTGACGAGGAATCGTTTTCAGATCCCTCAAGTGTAATAGAATAAAAGCTTGTGTCTTATTGAAATGTGTCACCAAATGTTGCCAGAAGCCTTTAACACAAATAATACCTTCTTTGAGGATTTTTTGTGAAGTGGACCAAACCCCTGACAAACGGTGAAATTGGTTGGATTTGTGGCAGTTAGATAATAACCTTTTAACCACCGAGGAAATCAGAATTTAAAGGAGGCCCTCCTCTGTTGATGTAAAAGTCATGAGGGCCCAGGGCCTTTACCTACGGCCTCTACTTCCTCTGACTTTAAAACGTGCTTGGGGTACAAAAAAGAATCAGTGAGGGTGAATCTAATCGGACTCCCTCTCCTCGTGCCCTGCATGGCAGGTCTTCTTTTTATTTATTTATTTTTAATAGCAATACAGTCGCTATTCCAATCACCGTCTAGTAGCTAATGTTGTTAAATGATTTCCAATAAATTCTATTAGAGCTGGATCTTCTATTCTTCTTAGAAACATTGATCTCACACCCAAACAGGATTTTTTTTTAGTTTAATCTTTCTCCAGTCCAAAAATTAAAATTGAATCCATTTTATTTACAATGTTTAGTTCCACGAAAACTGTCACTCAACCAGTTTCCTTAATGTCCAATGTCCAGACTGACTCTCGTCCTCACTATCCAGGCTTCATTCAGCACATTTTCTAAATGAATCCAATTTCCTTTCGTAAAAGTTGTTGTCAAAAAGGTTCTCTAAAATCTCCAAAGAATTCCCAAAATGTCATTCTGATGACATTTCTGATGAGTCAGCACATCGCAAAAGATGAACAGTGATTGAGGATGGAAGAGAGGAAGAGGAGAACGGGGAGGAGGTGACCTCACATGGCATTGACTACTTTCGTTTTGACCTCAAGTGCCTCATCAGCTAACGCAGCACGTGGTAATACTATGACCAGAAAGGCCCTTCTACTGCACCTGAATGACAGGTGACGAGCTTTGTACTTGCGTTATCAAAGAGCCAAAGGATTACAAATAGGTCCGCGTGATGGGGCTTGCGGGTGGGAGTAGCAATAAGTGTGATTTACCTGCTCTCCAGTCCATGTATTTATTTATTAGTTATGACTTTTTATATTTTATAAGCAAATGAAAACGTAAGAAGAGATACGGGTGCTTTCTCATTATGTTTACAGTCAGCGGGCGTGTAATAAACGAGCTGGTGCAGTTAACATGCGCTATTAATTTTTCATTGCTTTTTCGTTTCGTGGCTCGGGTGGAAAGAAAGAAAAGCTAAACAGCCGAAGCTTTCATGGTGGATGGAGGGAAAGGGGAAGGAAAGGAAAGAAAGAGAAGGAGAGAGGGAACATTTAAACAACACTGACTTCAATTTGCTTCCACGTGATTACCACTACTTTACATTCTTACCAATGTAGAAAAAGTATAGCTACAAACGCTCTTCCTCCTTCTCCAGCACCGCACCCTCCCATCCTCCCATTTCCAGCACTGGAGAGGTAATGAAATATGGTAATGGATTTGGATCCCCGGATTAAAGTCGTCCTACCCTGATGGAAGTTTTCTCCAAATTTCCAACCCTAAAGCAACAACAATTTGTATACATGGTTGATTGTGTTTGGTTTTTTTTAATTGCTTATGTATTTAGTTTGCAAATCAGAGAGACAACAGCGAGAGCGGCAATTTACTTCTGTGGCGAGAATCTCTGTAAATAAAAACACACGCGCTGCAATCAACATGCAGTATCATGTTCTGCTTTTCAGTCTCTGTCGCTCTGGTAGTGCAAATGATCATTTATTTTTAATGATTTATAAGGAAGTGAAAGCAAAAACAAAGCTATATATTTGAATAAATGCATATTGTCGTGTCTTTAAAAATACGATTTCTTCAGATTTCTCGCTCTTTTCTCAAACTAGATATAACAGTCATTATAATGACAAATTGGTTGGGGTTTTTTTGGGTCATTTTGCTCATGTTCAAACCTCTATGGCCTATGGAGCACAGCCCTGATCTATAGATGTTTCATTGTCTTAACTACACCCAACCTAATTTAGTGTTTTTATTCTTTAAACCACAAAACAAAAGGAAGGTTTGATGCCTGTCAGGTTTGCATGCCTTTCAGGCCTAATAGATAAATCTTCAATGAGGAGATTTGAAATATAAAGAAGGATTAGTGTGCATTTTGGAAAACAGGGTTTTCAGTGGACTCAAGAGCGAAGATGTAGAATCAATGAAGATTCATAAAACCAATTTCAGTGCTGAAAATTTTGCTGAGACAAAAACAGCTAAAATAGCACTCAAGGCCCACTGATCAAATTTGTTGTAGATTCATGTGTTTCCAGTTACATTTTCAGATACTTTAACCCTAGTCCCCCGCTGGAAGACTTAGAGGTCTCTAAAGTCCAAGCTTGTTTGTTGTCTATGTCCAATTGTGTTTTTATGTGTGCTCTTGCGTGTGAATGGGGGGGGGGTTGGTACTCTGGCCAAGACTGTACGCCCCCTTGTGGTTAAAAACTTCATGCAAATACAAGGCATGAAACAAAAAACTTCCTGTTTTCCAGCGTCATTTTAAACAAAAGACTGATTTATACGTCTACAACAATTTTCTATAACCCTTGCGCGTGTGGGGGGCACTTTGCTAACTTTGTATATTGAAAAGTTCTCTTGTGCCATTCAAAACGACCCATCTCCTTATGTTGAAAACATGAAAGTGGGAAAGGAAAGAAACCAATAATAACTTTGAGGAAAAAATGGAAATATAAATATAAGATATTAAATAAACTCAATAGCTACGCTGACCTTTTCAACAGCAGATTCATCGCCTTGAGGTACATCAAACACGTCAGTCTTTTGAGGATCAACCTCAAGAAATATTGCCTTAAGAAGAAATTGTTATTGTTATATATGTTGTTTAATGCACACAACGTTAATATAGCCTATATGAATGTTTAATTGCATTGATGCTACAGAGGCAGAAATGGTGTAATTATTCCTTCTGTGTGTCTCTAAATGGGTCTAATCTCATGGTTAATGTGTGCAGAGGGTTATATGTCCTGAAATGCAACAGAAATAATTAAATGTCTAGAAAATAGAAGAAGGGAAATAACACTTTTTAATTTGGCTCATGCTTTAGGCTATTTGTGGGGTTGATATTGCAGGGGCGAGGCTTTGATATGCCCGCTCAAATCAGGTGGGACGAATATGTATTGAACCCCCCTTCTCTCATTTTGGAGTGTGAATACGGAGCTCGCCAATTGCATTTCATTAAAAACAACATACGTTTGGATCCGCAATCAATTAGGTAATGAGAGGGGAATGCATGTTTCATATGTTTTCATCCGATTTCCCCAAAGCTAAAGATTTATAACACTGAAAAAGAAGAAAATAAAGAAATTATTCAGGGTCAGTTGTTGTCATAATATTTGGCAGCTCCTTTTCCCGTGGGCCTAAAGATTGTTGTAGAAGTAGAAATATTAACCTGAAATCGTTTTAATGAAATGGGGCTTCTTCTCTCCACATGTTTTTATTCCTTTAGCTAACACTGAAAGATGGACAATTGCTTGAGTTCTTGAGCATTCCCTCATTTATAAAGCTTTGCTGCGACTAAGCCTCATTTTTAGTAATACTTGATTAATTAGCCATTTAATATTGACATGAATAAATTGAGCGCAAATCGCTATAAAGGCATTGGGTTTTTATACTTCGTTAATTGAAATTAAACATATGATCATCTACTCCCCGAGCTAGGCGTCGCTTCACCGAGCCTCCCCATTGGTGGATAGACAATTCATGAGGGGCGTCATTGGCCCATGGGATTTGCTTAAACCAATCAAAATACTCCCCCGCCCGATCCTATCTGGGGTTGGTGGTGACGTAAGAGCAGCTTCCGCCTTGTCATTGGCTGGTTTCCCTGTGAGTGACGGGCAGCTGGCCGGCGAGTGTCGCTTAGGGTTCCAGGGGGTTGTGAGCGCGGGCGCTGTCCGCAGGAGAGCAGGTCCTGAAACACGCTGTGCGCCAGAGGCTGGGCGCAAGCAGCTTTTCATTCTACAGTTAAAGACGCCCCGTTTGTGAACACATTTAGGCTACATCACAGACTTTTGTGTTTTCAAGAGGGAGCGCGGAGAAAAGTAGCTTTTGAATTTGGACTGGACTGTCTCCTTCTCCAGCGCGAGGAAAATTCGTCTCCAACTCACACTTTTCTCTTAACCGGGAGTCAGTTTGTGCAGCGAAACCTGCTCAGCTCAGGAGGGGGACGCAACAAACTGCTATTCGTTCACACAAAAAACACCTCTCAAGTCAGCTCCAGTTGTTTTTACTTATCCCAGAGAGGGTATTTTTTTCATCCCGAATTTCTCTACTGCGCAAATTACTTCTTTTTCTTACTTCTTTTTCTTATCCCCCCCCCGACACGGTGGAATATGGCACTTCAGGACGCGAGCTTCTGTTCGCTCTCACTCGCTGTATTGATGGGAGATAACCAAGTGTTGATGTGAAAGCAACTGCCGAGGACGATTTGTGACGAGAAGAAATGTGCAGAGGAGAACCTGGAAAAAAAATAACCCCCACAGTGGATCTGTAACGAATATCTATTTTCTCTCTCATACCTTCTTTTGATTTTTTTGCTGTTGTAATTTTGTATATTTACAACAGACTGAGAGGAGAGAGTTCAGCCTCCATCAGTGTAGTTCAGGGGGTCAAGGCCAGTGAACCGAGAAGGAAAGAAAGGAGGGGAGGCTACTTTGTTTGGTCTGCATATTTTATTATTCATTTAATTAATTAATTCATTCATTTTTTTCTAAACTTTTGCGTTTTGACGTCCTGGGACTGGTGGAACTTGGCGTTGACGCGCCGCTGAAGGAATGAGCACTTTCACTGCCGTTTTCGTCCTCTGGTTTCGGCCACACCAGAGCAGATCCTCTGTTGTGTCCCGTCCTCATGAGAAGGGGGCCTGTCTTTGATAGATTATTTTTGACGCTACTCCTCCCCCCCCCACCCCCTCTTTCACGTCTCTCTCTTTTTTTTGAAAAAAAAAAACCTTTCTATATGTTATTTTTTAAAATCAAGGTGTGAACATATAACTGAAAGTTTTTTTTTTCAAGTTAGAAATAGATCTTTCCATTCATTGGACGTCACGGTTTGTCAGTATAGAAGCCGGCTGTAGTGGGTGGCATTTTTTAAGTAAGACCCCCTTCTTTCTAACTGGGGTCCCCCATCCCCTGCTTACCGATGGAGATTCACTGTAAGCACGACCCGTTCGCAGCGATGCACAGTAAGTTAATACGCTCATATTTTCCTTAATCTGTATGATCCCACCTGCCCTGAACCCCCAGACCACCAACTGCTGCATATGCAGTTATAACAGCGGTGCATCCGCAACAGCGCCGTGCACTGCAACAATCTGATTTAATATTTGTCTAAAAGTTATGTATTTTCTATTTTTAACTAAAGCAACAATTCAAAACACAAGTAATTAGTCGCATTTTGAAGGACTGATAATTGAAAGTACTTATAATATTCAAGCACGTAAAAGGTTGTAAATTTGTTACCCAAATGAATTTCCCTAGTAAACTGATGATCACTAAGCCATATCTTTTCTACACAGTTTGAAATATAACTCTTTGAGGGCAAATACAATTTTGTGTTCGATTCTGTTTCGTTCATAAAAATGCTATTCGTTAATCTTAATCCTTGTTTTTGCAATTTACTGTCATTCGTGTGCGCATGCATGCAGGGAATGGGATCCAGGTGTAATTTGGCCTTGAGTTAGCTGAAGTGAATTTTGTAAATCGAGTGATGAAATGTTGTCTGCTCTGTGCAGGCCTGTGTTGTATTGCAGGGTTGCTTGCTGTGTTTCGAAGTTGAAACGAAGGAGGTGCAAGGGTCACGGAGAGGGAGGGAGCGAGAGAGAAAGAGAGACCCAGTGGGGTAACAAAGCATGACTAAAAGCTGAACTTGATCCACAACCAGCAATAGGCTGTTTGTGCACATAACCAAGTTAAGCTGACTCGCAGTCCTTTTTACACGTAGGTCTGCGGGTAGAGGAAGATATCTACTTTTTTTCTTTAAAAAAAAAACAACAACAAATAAATAAATGTCTTGCTATCAGACATAGGTCAAAGCTCACAACTCACAGCTTGCCTCTTGCTCAAGGACACTTCAGCGGAGCAGCTGCTGCATGTAGGATAGGCTTTATAAATGGGAGGGACACAACTTGTGCACTCAGTCGTGACATGGCGGACTCTGCTCTGTTTTTCTCTCTTCACTTTCACCTTTACCCCCCAAAGTCCGGCTACTTCCCACTGCAATAATTATTTTACATTTAGCCTGAAGAAAGTGAAATAGCTCATACATGTGCTAAAACACAGAAGGGTACATTTGAAAGGAAAAAGTTACTGTGATGAGATTATCAGTCCCAAACTTCTGCAAACTGAAATGATTGTGATGCTTTCATCAGTTACAATCAGATATTGGCTGCGCAGGCCCACATAATAAGAAACTCTTTGAAACATGTTAAATTACAATACGATCCTCGTATTAAAACCCCACTGGCTGTTGAGCAGATGCTACATTTTCTTTTTGTGCCCAAAGCTCAATTAAGGCCGTTTCTATAACAGATTATAAGTCCCATGAAAATCTGTTTTATGTGACTGACAGACAGGTTCCCATGGCGTTTTATCCCGCAGGATTAAAAAAAAAATTGCACACACTTATCCAAAAGCTAGAACGAATCATGTTTCCTATTCCCTGCCGTTTCACCAGAGCCAGTGATCCGCAGGGCTGACGTAACAGCGGAGCTAAAGTTATATATGTCAAAGCGCGGAGACGCTTTAAAACGATTACACCTGAAAAAATGTCAGAGGAAGAGACAGAGAGGTTGGAATGAATCGGGTGTGACGCGTGGAAATGTTGTGTGAGTTTGCGCCGTGTGCTTTTGTGCGTGCATAAGACTGTGTTGTTCGTCCGCATAGAATGGTCTGAAGTTCACATCATCAGCAGGAAATAACGTGCAGCGTTTGTGTGTGTCTCTGTGTGTGTGGCAGGGGTTTTAACGAGTTTATTTGATTTTATTTATTTATTTTTACATATTTTTAGACTCGGTTAGATGTGGTCCTAGAAAATTTACAGACGTTTAAAAGTTATTTTTATTAAGTGGTCAGATTATTTCCCCAATCTATTTTTATTATTGATTGGTTTTTCTACTATCTTAGTTATTACACTTAATTGTTGTTGTAATCTTGAAAACATTGCTACTTAAATACAATCTATATATAACTAGTAAGGCATCTTCAACTTTAAAGAGCTTCGGCTATATCGGGGAAATTTGAAAAATCTATTCCAGATAATTGTGATGATAATGAGCTGCATTTCATAATAACGCATTCTAATGGAAATAGAGGCATGCTGAATATAAAGTGGGCCAGCCTGTGGCCCATAGCCTACCTTAGTTAGCCTTGAGTTAAAGAAAATTTAAAAAAATCTGACTTGAATACATAAACTGTGGAAGAACATTTAATAATTTATCCAATGAAAACGTCCATCTTAACGAAACTGATCACTTTATCTTCGATTTTTAGTAATCATTTTAATTAACACGACTTTGTCTCACAAGTATCATCAGAAGCTTCTTTTTACTGTTTATTAACAAACGCCCTCCAAAAAATATTAGGCTAATAGTTCCGCAATTCGCAACAAGAAAATAAAGAAAGTAGGCCTGAAACTCCGGCTCGTCCTCACGTCTATCTATTTGCTGTTTGCTCAAGGAAATTGATTGAATCTGTATTCTTGCAGGTAACTTTCATGCAGCTTTCATCCCAAAGTAATTTATAGATTCCTTTTCTCTTCTCTGTCATATTTTTCTTCCTTCCAGGACTGAGAATGAGAAAAACGGGAGGAAAAAACGGTGGCGTTTTGTTTGCGATTTCTCTTTTTGCTTTATTTTTGAATCGTCAGGCCGTGACGAGCCAGATAGGAGATGAGAGGCAGAGAGGAAGAGTTTTGGACAGAGAGAGGGGGACACTGAGGAATGTAGGAAAAGAGAGACAGAGAAAGACTAATAGAGCTTATTTTCTGGATGGGGGAGCTCCAATATATTCTGCTTTATCTCAGTTTTTTCTCTCCCCGGAAACAGCGAATCAATCAAACATTTAAGGAGGTGCTGGGCTCTCAAGTCAGCTCCTATAAAGGGTAAATAAATAAAATACAACAGGGATGCATAATGACCCACAGTCCCCTGGCTGTCTCCGTCCCTCTCTGATTCTGCAGGATGACAATGAAGCTGCTGCCCCTGCCAACACTTTGCTCCCTCCAGAGACACTGCAGCTTTTCTACAAAGACACTTAAAAGCCCAGACCTCTAATTTGGCAAAAATATTTGTGACTAATTTGCAACAACACCTCCTGAGCTGGCCCAAGTTGATTGAATTTCTGGGAGCAATTGGTTAATTTGTTTGGTCAGTGAGACAAACTCACCCAGCTGCGAGGCAACATCAGTACTGATAAATATATTTAGATTCCTGACCACAAAGAAAGGACATGGTTTTTTATGGAAGCATATTGAAACCATACCTTAGGCACTATTTCCCAGTAATGGCTAATAAAACATGGCATATAGACTTAAAGTAAAAACTTGTATGACTTATTCAGAGAGTCATGCTACAGTGACTGATAAACAAATACTTTAATAGAATGTGTAGGTTTTTGCGTTTGCCCCTATCAGTATTTATAGGCTTGGAAAATAAATTTCAAACACATAATCCCCATCCCGTTGGCAAGAATGTGAGAGTCTGAACGTCTAATGCCAACAGTAAATACACAGATAAGTGAATAAATAGTTATCTGGAGGTTTTTGTAGGTCACAAGTCATTCCTCTCCATCTCTTTACAAAGCAAGGCGTATTTCATGCCCTGGCCCAGATAGGAGGGGTGAAAGGAACCATTTCATTTACTCTTATCTGAGAATGAGGGAGAATGGTGGGGTAAAGGGGAGGGGAGTCTTCTCTTCAGATACCTGTGGTGAGGAGGACATAGCACAGTAGGCTTCTATAAACATCCCTGCAGAAATTGTGCTTTTATTCGCTGAGTGATTTCAAGAAATAATAATAAGGACAGGCTGGAGAAGGAATAATGCCCTCATACATCTATACAAAGCTTCACAGAAGGTGCAAGACTGTTAAAAGACTTGAGTTGGTCCATGTAGGTCAGAGGCCTCTATTTGGTGTGGTCCGCAGAGATTGAATGGGACTTGGGATTTGATGATGAGTTCCTGTAAAGTCACAGGAAGCAGTCATGGTAAATAAGTGGATTGCTCCTTTATAAGAAAAACAGTAGGGTTCAGAGGCACCCTGTTGGTTTAGAGGTCAGAGCGCTGAGTATGAGGCAGCTGGGGAGCTTTGTTGCATGTTGTTCTCCTTCTTTCTGATTATAAACTTACTATTAAAGTCATAAAAATGTGCCAGTCTCAGTATCTCCACAGAATCTGGGACCTGAGGATAGAAGGTGTAGTTTGCTGAGTGTGTTACCCAAATTATGCTATCTGTAAAGTCTCATTTTAGGCCATTTACATAAAACTGACTTTATATGTGATGCACATTGTGAAGAGGAAAGATTCTTACATAAAAGAAAACTATCAGCAGGCTTAGGGTGCTAGCAAGTGGCCTCTATATGAGACACTGTGCACGGTACCAAATTCTTACAAAACAGCATGACAGAGAAGGAAAAGCATGCATCCTTTATCCTTTTGTCTTTCAAATTTCATGTTGAACCATTAATACAATTCGAACTGTGACAACATCAGTGGGCAAATGCACGTTGTAAACAAGTTGTGATGCCCTTAAACAATGATGTACCTCTTGCTCCACCGATACAGTGTCTACTTAAACTAGCCCACAAAGATTAAAAAATGCAGTTTGCACTTTTTCTTGTTTTAATTTAGAAAGAGTTGTGTATTCCTGATGATTTTATTGCATTGTTGGCCACATGACCACATACTACAGCCATAAAGCAGTACTTGTTAGTTAAAGGCATGTAACATCAACCCACATTGATTTTAAATCAGAGTTTATTGAAAAAAAAAGGCTTTAAAGGGACTTGGTTGAGGCAGATTTTAAATAAGAAATATATTGATATTGAAGCTGCATACTTACAGTGACTGGTTTGGGTTAGTTTACAAATATGTTGGCGCTAACAGCTTTTCAATTTAGCAGCTTAATATCATCTAGATTTTCCCCTCCAATCTGTCTTTCAGTATTCTTGATTCCAATTAAGCAGTTTCTCTTTTATTTTTTACAAGTCTGTCAACACAAAAAAGACAAAATTTTGCTGACACCATCAGGGTTATTTTCTCAGGTTGTAGCACGACTTCCAGAGATTGCTGTCTTGGTTGAGCAAGATGATATTAGAAACTGAACTCTTTTGACACAGCTGATGGCTTGAGATTGTCTTTAAAGCTCATATTGGTTGTTAAATTTCATGCTGTTTAGTCTTCTGAGCCTTGGCTGAATCCAGCTTGCAGGAGCATTGCGGAGACAATATTACTGTTTCTATATATTGCTGTCTTTTGTAAAAAAGTGATTGCTTTTCAAATTGTCCTGTTACAGCTGCTGTCTGCATAATGAGGCCTCTTCTATCTGGAAAAATAAAGTAGTAAGGAAGAGAATGACAATCCACAATAGCTTTTTTGGAAATATTTTTTGTTTGATTTCACAGAGGGAAGCTCTCTTGAATTTACATTTCTTTATTTATCTGCTGTACGTTGACCTATTTATATTTTAGCCTGAGAAAGCTTGTGTGAGTTTGTTTGTATGTGTGTTTTTGCAGATATCCTTCTTTAACTTATGCTGATGGAAGGAAGACGAGGACAGGGGAACTGGTTCAGGGGGACAGCGTGCTGTTTTAGGCGGTATCCCTGCTGGGGTTATGTGTTTAAAATCTATTACCCCCACAGCTAGGATTAGTGTGTGTGAGAGAGTGTGTGTTTTCCCTAAAGACATAATCACTATGGTAATACAAAAGCCAGTGGATTAAACGGTAGAGAAATTCTGGTTGATTTACTCTTTGCCTTTGGTGAGATTCATATATGTATACAGTATAAACATATAGTGGAAGGAGAAACAGTGTTTCTTACGGGCTCCTGCTGATACGCAATGTTTCTATTGGTAGTTAAACCCTCCTGTGGTCCTAAGGGTAAACAATGACCTGCCACCATGTTTAACAGCAGAGAAAACCCCCCAAATTATCTTTTTCCAACTTCAAATGTTATGACTTTTCCTAAAATGATCCCAACATTAGACAAAGTGAAACAAAACCTTTGTTCATATTTCAATAAAAGCTTTTCACCACCAGGATACAAAGATTGTCTGGGAGTCATTTTTGATCCTGGTGTAATAAAAGCATTGACATACCACAAAAAACAGTTCAAAAGCACTCATACACACACAGACACACATGAAATGACACACACACACACACACGCATGCATGCACGTACGCACGCACGCACACACACGCACACACACACACACACATATTCACCCAAACAATGAGAAACTGAGATTCTTCCGATGGAACTCATAAAAACTAAAACTTGTTTATGCAGATGCTGCACCTGCACATTGTTTTTGCTATTGGGGAATCCGTGAAGTCAGTGGCTATAAAGGTACATCAAATGACAGTACTCCTGGTTCTGAAGCCATGAGTGCACGTTTCACTGCCCAACAGGTCTGCCCAGACTGTTGACTGCTGTTTCCGTTCAATAAAACTCATTCCAAATTGAATTCTGCACATTTCATCTATGTAGTACATTTAGCGATAGTAATAATATACCTCTACTTTAGTAAAGAAAACAATTATCACAGTTGTGTTGTGATAAAAACTAATGTCCACTGTTCAGATGAAGTCTTTCTGCACTGTATAAGAGAAAACCCATATAAAAGTATTATGATGCCCTCAGTGCTCTGAGATGACTTGTGTTTTTAGAGGCACCACACAAAAGAAATTCAGTTGAATTAAGTTGAATTGATGAATAACAGGTTGTTTCATCATGCAAAATAGATTTGGGATTTTGAATTCAATAACGCTGGTTTATTTTAGGGGTTTAGTGAAGAGGGGTCATTTTTTACCCTTAGGACAAGGGGAGTATACAGAATGTAAAGACTTTGCAAGGGTTAACTTTCTCACCTGGGTGAGCGCATTGGACGAATTATGTGCATGCCGTGGTTCTGTTTGAGAGGAAACTGTCATTTCCTGCTTATAAATATAAATTAGAAATCAACATTTTAAGTTACTTTAATTTAAATCAGATTTCTCCATATTGCCATTGCCTCTTTGTTGCTCCTGTTTGGCCTAAATCTGTAACTTAAAAATGGAAATTTCTTCAGCAGCTCTCTAATAGGCAGCTATAATTTTCATAGTGTCATCACTACAGCACAAGAATTAGAAACAGTGTAGAAAAATCCTGCTTCCACCGGGTTATTCAATTATGCTTGTCTTTTGTTCTACTCTGGTGTATACCATTCTTCCCTTCCTTTATCCATTTCCTGCTATACTGTCATCGCTTCATCCCTCAGGGGGAATATTAGTGGTATCTTTCACTACGGGCCCATGACGAGGCCTTGGTCAATAATTAATTGAAATCCCTTCATTTACTCGAAATCTTTGCTTAGCCTGCCCCCGGTGAAATTGGGTAAAGTTTGCACTTTGGAGTGGTCCGAGTATTATTATTATGCAGAGCAGGATAAATGAGAAGCTGCAGTGAGATTAGATGTATTTGAGATAGCTAATTCAGTTCAGCCAGTGCAATTTCTTGTACTCAGCGTTGGTTTGTGATTCAAGGGAGATGTTGATGCTAGATTGCAGAATTGCCAACTCTCGACTCACAGAAACAAACAACATGCTAACATAATGGTGTTGCGGAAATATATGAGGTGGTATTGATGGAGAGGTCATAGGAAAGATGCTAGATTGGACCGTAGTGGCTCAAGGACAGAGCTTAACATTGACAAGGTTTTAGTGTAGATTTTGTGTTGGCTTCCTATTGAAATAACTGTAATATATATATATATTTTATTATTATTGTATTATGGTTTATTAATTTGACTGAACTGGAAGTTACCATGTGTTTGCATTTCTTTTCTGCTGGTCCAATCTTCTGTGGTTCATTTGAAAAATCTAACTGAACCACTTAATTCACCGTCCAAGGCCTTGGACAGTGAATTAAGTGGTTTAAACTATTAAGATTGTAAACTCTGCCACTTTTACTTGCATGTCCTTCACATTTACATCTACCTTCTGTTTCAGCCTGATAGTATTTTACATTATTAGTGGTTCGAACCAAACCATAATATTCCTTTCTGCTGCTCGTGCTCATCCATCTCTGATTGTGTCTCTTTTTTTCATAGGACATGGTGGGGTGAACCAGCTCGGAGGTGTGTTTGTAAATGGCAGGCCCCTCCCAGACGTAGTCCGACAGCGAATAGTAGAGCTTGCCCATCAAGGTGTTCGGCCCTGTGACATCTCACGCCAGCTACGGGTCAGCCATGGATGTGTCAGCAAGATACTGGGCAGGTAAAAGGCACACAATTACCTACAGAACACTTATTTGGCAACAGTCTGAAGATATTCCCTGCAGTACTCCTTCAAACAGCAGAGGTGGTATATTTTGGACAAATGGCGGAGGTGTAAAAACAAGTCAAAACACTTGTTTGTCACTGACATGTATATTAGCATTTTCTTTTGTAGTTTAACATCAACCTTTAGTAAAAGTAAAATGGGCTGTTATATCTCAACTCAACTTTATTTATAGAGCACTTTAACACAACGTTGATTGAAACAAAGTGCTGAACACATTATGGGAATAAAATAAAGTGCAAAAATAAAAAC
>JAOXYM010000004.1:9662107-9674304 GCA_028567055.1 Leptatherina wallacei | reverse complement strand
GGTCTGTGATCAAAGATGTGAGACTTTCCCTGCTTTCATGAGGTCAAAGATCTCACCTAAAGTTTCCCTTAGACAAGGTGACACCTATATGATTCCATTTCCAGTTTTTTCTTTTCTTTTTCTCTTTTTTCTTATAAAGTATATTGTATTCTATTCTACAGTCATTTAGCAGACGTTGTCCAAAGCGACTAACAACTGAAAGTGAGAACAACACAAGCAAGGATTCAAACAAGAGGGGACATCATGATTAAGTGCTAGTCAAACTGCTGAGTCCAGTTGGGCTCTGGTGCTGCCGTGAAGTGCTAGTGGCAGTGCCCCCCCCCCCCTTTTTTAAATATATATAAAAAAAACTAAACAAAAAAACATATATTCCTCTTGAATTAACAGCCTCTACAGAGGGAGTGGACCTTAAACCGTCCTACCTACATACCTTTTTTTTGCTTTACATGCCTTAGCACAAGGTCTTAGGCTTAACACCCTTCCATGTGATGTTTTGAAAAGTAGTCCTTTTCTATATTTTGAATAGTCTCTATAAAGAGTCTGTGTTTATGTTTTTTCTGAAAAATATCATTTGAATTGAACCCAAAACTGCACTTTTAAGATAGTATCTTGTTTGGGTAACCCTTGAGTACGAAGAGCTGTAGACTTCTAAATTAAAAAAAAAAAAGTTAATGTGAATAGTCGCAAACACTTCCTATACTATATCATGAAATGTCAACTTCCTAATTTATGTGTCTTTGTTGCCTTACCTGTGAGCACCTTCCAAATCCAATTTTTGCAGCTTGTGCAGTCTTCTATTATCTTTCCTTGAGCACACTGTCTCCTTTGTCATCCAGGTTGCTACCTGCATTGTCCTACTGTCACCCAAATGCTATTTCAAAGACACCTCTGTATCACCTGTTAGTCTGACACGTCTGTTGCACAGCTTGGTGCCTTGTGTTACTGTGCAAAGAAGGAGACAAGATAGAGAACTCCGTCCTCCTCCCCTTTATTCTCGGTGCCACGCTAGACTCCTTCCTCCCCCACCAACTGTGTCCATCTGTTCATCTCTCATCGGAGCAGGGTGAGGAGGAGGTGAGATATGCATACGCAGGCACACAAACACTTACAGGGGCTGTAAACATGTACTCTCCACTGACATGCACACACACGCACTCAAAGCCGTGGTAAAAATCATGATTTGCTTTCCTAATATGAAATTAATAAATTACAAAAAATAAATAATCTATATCTTCAAAATGTTTCTTTTCAAGTATACGTCGGACAAAATATAACTTTATCTGTTCAAGTTTGATGGAATTCAGTAAAAGAAAGGGAATTTTACCTGTAAACTGCACAGTTTAGTAAGAAAGAAAAGGTATGAGTCAGTCACACACAGAGGTCCAACTTCATTTAACAGGGATGACTGGCTCCACAAATGTAACTTTACACGTGAAATCGTAACACTGGTTGGATTTCCTAACCTCACCCTGGTGGGAATGTTCCCCTGAGAAGGATGTTACTATGGTGACAAGGGCATGCCCTTTGCACTCTGGCCCCTGCCCTTTGCCACTCTTGAGGGCTGCTTGTGCTGTCAGCAGAGCAAAAAGGACCCGCCACTCAGAGCATTAGCAGAGATCCCCCTGCTGGCTTGTGTTTTCCTATATTTCATTTTTGGTTGCTGCTCGTTGTGTACTCGCATACTTTTTGATGTGTGTGGAAAAACACACATAATTGCAAGTGCTTAGGGTAAAAAAGGAAAATGCCGAAATGTGATTGATTGACCAATTCTTCAATTTGTGAGTCAACAGCTAGGCAGCACAGTCCTCATGAACAATCACATTCTGATTTCCTCTGCATGTCATTGTTTTCCATTATGGCCAGGTCTTGTTATTCTGTCAAACAGGGAAAAGTCCCTTCCCTTCTGTCAAAAAGTTTGTAATTTTTTATAGCAGATAGTTATTTAAGTATAAATCACAGGAAGTAAACAATATTATTTACCACACTTACAGAGTAAGGCTGGGTGATTAAATGATCTCAAAATAACAAAACAACAAACTTTAAATAACCCCCAAATTAAATTATAAACCTTAAAAGGAACACGATATGGAGTCTTTAATCAGAAATGAAACTTGTTTGTTGACAAATTGTTTCAATTCGTTGTTCACAAAAAAACATGAATAATCAATATTAAGGTTAAATCTCTGTAGCTTCTTTTTAACTGGGTACAAATGATCTAAGATGTTAAAAGTAATTTCTGTAACCTTGTTGGCTGAAGCTAAATTTCCCAGCAAGTTTCTAAACAGAGAGGACCAAAAAAAAATCTTCTATGAGGCAAAGTTACGTCTTTTTGGTGACATCAACCTCATCAATCAGTTTGCTGCCATGAAATTGGTCACTAGTTACATCCGCTAGTGTCCCTCGGAAAAGTTGTAGCACACTTGGTAAGGCATCAAACACCACGGCGTATTCCCTCGGAGTTACAGGAAGGTTAAACTTGGATAGAAATTCACTTTAAGTAAGAAGATTTCCATTAACATTAAAAAGCTGGGCAGCACTTTACATTACAACTCGATAATAATATGGTAATAGTGTGGTTACATGATAGTAATACAGAAGTAATAACCGGGTAATATCCTGGTAGTTACACTGTGTACATCATGGTAACAATTGACTTGAACTGAAGTTACAGGGTAATAAGGTGCCTGGAACCCACAGAAATAAGAGGGAAACTAATTTAACAATAACATAGCACCATTTGGTAGCTATATGGTAATATTGTAGTAATTATGTGGTAACTGACATGACACTGTCATTCTATGGTAATTTTATATTAAACTAGATATCAACAATTACCTGGAAACAATGGTAGTAGTTTCTATGTGATTACCAACCTCTTGCTTAAATATCTTTCTGTATTTCTCAAAATGCTGAGCATGCACTCCTGTAGCTGGAGAACAATAAACTCTGGTGATTGACTTGATAATGTATATAGCCATGTTGTCTCAGTCTGTGGTTAGGCCTCCACTACTTGCAGTCTGAAATATTTCTGTATTAGGTGCAGCAGTCTTTCATCATCATTTTGTCTGCAAGCAAATTTGAACTTCTTAACATTCCAAAGACTCAGCGTCTTATCATCCAAGCTGCAGCAAATTGCACTCCTGCAAACTGCAATAGAAAATCCATCCATCCATCCATCTTCTGTACCGCTTAATCCACGCAGGGTCGCGGGGGGGCTGGAGCCTATCCCAGCAAGTATCAGGCGAGAGGCAGGGTACACCCTGGACAGGTCGCCAGTCCGTCACAGGGCCGCAATAGAAAATGTGTGACAAAAAAATACAAGGATTACAATGCTGGCAGTTATTTGAACAACAGCCTTGCAAATATGAAGATGAGTTTAAAAGAAGTAAGGAGTTGTGTGGAAACCTTTGCCAATATAGAAACACATAATTTTCTTATTTGTTAAAATTTTTAATAGTAAGCGCTATTTTATTTTTCACTAAATCTCTGGCCAAATAATTATAATTAAATTCTTTTTTACGGTGGACCATCCGTCACTCTCCACACTTTGATGTAACAGCTAAGGATAAGCTTATCTAACTTGTATGTTATTTCACATTATGTAACTCTCAAATAATGATAACCAATTGGTTTACAAAATGAATTATTCATAATTTCTCCCTTTAGATGTCTATTATGGTCTTTATCATACTTTTTACATACAACCTGAGAGAATTGAGTATATTTCAAGCATATTTTCAAAGCATTATTTTTATTATTTCAAACTTTATGATACGTGTAATGATAAGATGACAATGTCATATAAAGATCATACTAAATGCAAACACAAGCAATAAGAGGCAATCTGAATGTACACAAAACGGACTAAACAAAGGAAATATATGTAAACAAAGATATCAACACTTGGATGTTTCTTTTTGGATTAACTCTAAATTCCAGGTGGTTATAAATGATGAAGCATTGTAACTACACATTTGTTTTTCTGTAACTTGGAAAGTCAAAAAAATAGAGAGAAAGACATTCAAGTACATTCCCTGGCAAAGGAAGAGTGGAGATGAAGCAACACAATAAGATAAAGGAACAAAAAGGTTTGTAATTACTGCCTGGAGTACAGATACTTTTGTCTTTGTTAACTTTCATATGGTTTTGTAGTTTATGTGTGTGTGTTTGTGTATGGCAACTACACTTTAGAATGAGTAAACTGAACCAAAATCTATTTATTTTTGCATCTACTCATAAACAATCGCAAGCTGCGCCTGATGATGTCAAACATGCAGGCTTATAGAAAGGAAGCCTGCCTGAGCACACAATAAGCAGACATCACTCAACTGCTGCTGGCACTATCTGGGAGTGTGTGTGTATAATAAGTGTGAAAAATCTCATTAATGCAGTGCGGCTGCTGAGCCACGGCTCCTGCTAAGTCCCTTGTATTGTCACTTTTCTCCAGGGCCCCTGAGTGCTAGCTAGCTAACTAGCATCATCACCATGGAGACCTCGGCTGCTATGCTTCCCCACTCATCCTCAGCACTCTCACCCTTATGTTGGTGACAACCCCCCCCCACACACACACACACATGGCATGGAGAGGGGAACACACACCTTTCCTCTCTTCTTCCCTCACAGCCTCTCTCTCTCTCTCTCTCTCTCTCTCTCTCGCTTTTTGTCCTCTGACAAAGCTTGACAAACTGCATGTGACTCAGAGGGCTTAGCACCAGGGAATTGTCAGGGTTCCCCTTCTCCAATTCATGCAAACTCTAAATAAGCAGCCATATTGATTTTTAATGATGTCAGCCAGTGGAGAATCCTATCCGCTATGGAGACTGGAGAAAATTTTAGACTTTAAAAAGGTGAGTCAGGTGACTTTTCTTTTGTTTGGTGATTTGTACAATGTGAAACAACCTTGAACATTTATTTCTAAGGTTATATTTATATAAGGTTATATATTAGGGGTGCAAGGATATAAAAAAATTCATGGTTCAGTTTGATACTTTAGTGTCATGGTTCAATATTTTTTTGATACAAAAAATAAGTTTTAATGCCTTTTTTAACTTGTAGTTTTATTCAAATTAATTACAAATATTTGTTAAAACTCTAAAAAATAGATAAAACACACACACACACACACACACACACACACACACACACACACACACACAGTTTAGCTCCCACGACGGTCATGTTCTCTCTGTCATTCAGAATCTCACGCAAACCACTTCACACACACTAATATCTTCTCTCTCCTGCAGGATCATTCGGACTAAGGTTCAGCAGCAGCCTGGTCAGACGGGCTCAGTGTCGGCTCATAACTTAGGTAGGTTGCTGCTGTAGAATCCTGTTTCCAACTGAAGAAGCAAATTTTCTCTGGGAAAATGTTTCTGAATCCCCTCATGTTGAGCCTGTGAGCTGAATAATGTAACCTATTTGGTTTCACTCTATTCAGCATGGTCTGAGATGCTCATACCGCCTAAATGTAAAATTACAGTAATTTCATGAGTTTTTTGTCTTATGTTTGTCCATTTTTGAGCTGAAGAAGTTTTTGGTTCTTTTAATGAGTGCAAATGAGGGCTGTGTGATGATCATTGCGATGACAGATCAGAAAGTAAAGAATATGTTCAATTAGAGTTGAAACTTGAAACAGTGCTGTTCAGCATGTTTTTTTTATGGATACATGGATACAAATTGCCAATTTTCTTAATGACAGTCAGCATGACTTTAAAAGTATTTAATTTAATTTGGAGGTAATGGGATTTGTCACCCTGGTGAACTTAATCCAAGCCACGATTAAGTGCTTCAGGTGTCTGAAATGAACTAAACAAGTAAACAGTGGATGAAAATTCAGGTAAAGCGTCTAGATAAAATGTTATAAAGAGAATTAATGTTGCTTTCAAATAGGACTCGGACCCTTGTCTGGTAGGTGAAAGTCCAACATCATATTCCACCAGCAACCATTCAACTAACCTAACATGAAGGTTGTTAGTTGCTCAAACTGGAAACCATTTTTTTTCTTTCTAAAACACACTATTGCATTATCGTGGTTAGACTGGATGTGGATGTGCTAACATACTCATACTTCTGTTATTGACACCACACTACCAAAAATGTTAGCTATACACTACAAAGTGAAAAAGTGTAGTTAAATGGAGGTAGAATTAAAAACAGAAACATCATAAATAAATAAATATGAGATCAAAGCATCAAACCAAATTATCCTAAATTAATTCTATAAAACAATGGTATTTAACAGTTTCATGCTCATAAAAACCAATGCTAATAGCCGTTAAACATTCTCTCGGAGATTATGACAGCATTTGTCCTATTTGTTTGGGAACATGTCTCTGTGCACCAAAGAATTATAATTTTTTTTAATGAAATTATAGCATCACTACATATTTACTGTGCATTCAAATTTCTTTAAACCTGGGACTTGGCTGTCTATCCCCGTTGCAAGTTAAGCCAGTCATGTTTTAACAGCCTATCATGGCATTGTGTATGACAGCATGCCATTTTTTTGGTTTCAGTTCTGTTCATTATAAATGACATAGTTAGGATAAGGGTAAGTGTTGAGAGTAGGTTGTCATACCTCCAGGGCACATCGTGCAAATTGACCTAAAAAGTAGACAGCAAAGCCATGACAGAAATGTTGTTTTCTTTTACTTTTTGAATTAGTCAGAGAAAAAAAAAAGATAGCCCTCCTCTCTTTTCCTCACATTTTCCTGCAGTGGATTATGTTTCAGTATCTCTCATATCTTTATAATCACACATTGTCTATTAATCTAAATTAATTTTCACACACTGCACCCTGACTCCTGCCTTTTACTCACATTTACCAGATACACCGACATGCATGCACACTGAGATATATGCACACACATGCACGCTCACAGATTACACAGATAAATGGGTCCCACTCCCAGGCGGAAAATTGAACATTTGGATTTGCAGAATAAGAACGTTACGTTCTGATAAAAAAAAGAGTGAAAAGAAAGAGAAAGGAAAATCAGATAATTGAAGTGGTAAATCAAGTGATGGGAAAAGAAGGGATATGCATTCATTATACTCTGCTTGTCGTTAGCGAAGGAGTAACGGCTCAAGGGGACTTTGATTCCCTGGTTTGTTTTTTCTTCCTTTTTTTCCTTTTATTCCCTCCTCCGTCTCGTCTTTCTGTGTTTGGGGGGTCTGCTGGGAGAGAGGATTAGGATGTCTGTCGCCACACCTTTCTGTCCCTCCTGGGATGCCATACTGTCACTCAGCCCCGGCGTCCGCATACAGGGGGCACTGATAAGGGACCAAAGAGTGTGTGACTGTATGTGTCATTGTGTATCAGAAGGTTGCAGGGTGTGTGTGTGAGTGTGTCACTGAAGCGGTAACAAGTATGTCGCTGTGTCGCCCAGCGAGGAACTTGTCTCCTCCAGGGGGGAAAGATTAGAGGAGGAGACATCAAGCAGCAAAACACCAACAGAAGACAGTCTTTTTCCTTTTTCCTCCAGTCTAGTTAGAACAGGTATGAAGTGCATCTTTGTTAAGGGCATAAGAAGATGATTAGGATTGAAATAATATAGAGTTTTATTAAGTAAAGCTCAGAAGAATAAATGTTGGAGGGAGTAGCTTTAGGGATTCAAAGTTTAAAGTAGTTTTTAAAAGTTTTAAGTTATATATCATTATCTTATTCTTTTTAAGATTTCATCATATAGAATTTATACAGAGAAAGATTTAAATTGAAGCCAATGACAGAAATACAGCCATAAAACACAGGCAGTGAAGTTTGTTTGCACCAGGGGTTACTTTTACTTCTCTTTACAACTGTAGCTAAATCAACAAAAAGGTGAAGCGATCCCAGAGAGATAATGAAACAGTATATGTCATTTGATTTCTTGATGCCTCCTTCAAGTGATCGTGTGATCTGTCTGCAGCAACATCCGTGGCTGCCACACAAGTTTCAGCCGTGACCAGCGACTCAGCCGGCTCTTCGTACTCAATCAGCGGCATCCTGGGAATCAGCTCAGCTGCTGATGTGGGCAAGAGGAAGAGGGATGAAGGTGAGCAATTAACACTTTGGACATGGTGGTCTCTACTAATCATTGTGTATTCTGGTGGAAATGGATTTTATTTCCAAAAGCATATATAAACATATACCACATAAACAATAAATGACATGGAAATGGACGGCTTGAGGATGTCTTCCTCTTCATAAAAATGTAGAAAGAACTCAACACAGAAAGATCGATGACATGGATGTGAGTGTGTTTCTGTGTGTGTTCACATACATGATGCAGGAGCTGCAAACCAAAAGTCTTCATTGAGAAATCCACATTTGTTTACTAACACAGCTTCACTGGGGGGCTACCAGAGCAGCCAGTTTATGCATGCACTATTGATCATATATGCTGTCATACTGGATCAATGTTGCATGCTGATAGAGGTGGGAGATTTCTTGTGTGTGAGCTGGCGCTCTCACATGTATTTTATACTTTTGCATGTGCGTGTGCATACACGTGAGTGTGATTATGAGTGTGAATGTGGCAGTGTCAGTGGCATTAAAAAGCCATCACGCAGACAGTCTCCTGCGGTAAATGAGACAGGACCAGATGTTGGAGCGAGGAGGGGGGTGACAGAATGCCACTGGGGGCTACTTCTCTCTCTCTCACTCTCTCTCTCTCTCCTCCTTCGCACTTGTTTTCAGTCTCATAGACACTCAGAAACACACGCATACTTTGGTACACACATGCATACTGTATGGGTTCCTTCTTCCACTATTGATGAATTTCCAAATCATTCCAGCAGGTTCCAGGTGAATCCCAGATGAACCGTGATACGCTCAATACGCCCCTGTTACCCAACACAGACATAGACACATTCATATATACTTGAGACATATTGCTCAAAGCTTCTATTGCCATGTGAGCTCAACTACGTTTGCATCTCAATAACTGGAAGCTTTTAGCTCAGACAAAAAATTACAACAAACAGTTTACACTTTTATCCCCAGCAGGGAGGGTTATACCTTGTCTTTACTGTGCATTTTAAATCCAAATGTCAGATCTGGAAAATTCTTTGAGATGCAATAGTTCAATGAAAGCAATTCCTGTGTGTGGAAATTAATTTTCCATTTTAGAACTGTGCACAGACATGGAAAACAATTTTTAGATGTTTGTATTTTTGACTGGCAGCCTTTTTTCAGTATCATAAAGTGCAATGCAAAACTACAGTAAGCAACCTTTTTCTTTTTAGCATTTATAACTGGCTCCTCCCTGGGTGGAGACAGTGAGTGACCCAATAAATGAACACCACAAATTTTTTTTTCCAGCTTAATTGTGACTTGTATAGCAGACAAAACACTCCCAGGAGGGCTGAAACATTTAGCAGCACGGTTAATAAATCCTGAGCAAGGACATTGTGAGGGTTTTTTTAGTTTGAGACTTAAGTGATATTTCAGTGTATGTGTTGCAGATGTGTGAAAATACTGTCAAAATGCAGTGAATGTACAAATAATATAAAGTCGCATAAAAAGAAAGTTTACCCTAAGTTCCAATTTTCAATTTTTTTGGACAAAAATACAACAAAGCACAATAACAACAAAATAAAATCTGGTCTTTATCAAGTTTTAAAATGATAAAATGTTTTTATTTACTCAACAAATAACAAATGTCAGCCAAGCTTTAGCTATTTTACAAGTGTCTTTACATCTGACTCGGGACTACTTTGGGACGCAGAGAAGTTGATGGTCAACTCAATGATTGCAAGGTGTCCAGGTTCTCTGTCTAAAAAACAACTCCAAATCATCATCCTTCAACCACTGTGCTTGGCTGTTTGTTTGAGGTGTTTGTGCTGATATGCTGTGTTTGGTTTTCTCTAAACATGGCGATTATAGCCAGACATTTCTACTTTGGTATTATGTGTCCAAAGGACACTCTTTCAGAGGTCTTTTGCTTGATTCAGATTAAACAAGCCTTTTTCAGTCAAACTTTAACGTATAACATGCTACTACGATGGACTGGTGACCTGTCCAGGGTGTACCCTGCTTCTCACCCTTCTGACCCTGCTTTGGAATAAAAAGGTATAGGTTTAGCTAACCAGTTGAGTTTTGCAGCAACCAGTAGAGTTCTGAGATGTGGCTCTTTGGGCTTTTTGCAGTTTCTCTGATCATTATATGATCTGATCTTGGGGTGAACTTGTCGAGATGTTCACTCTGGAAGATTGGCAACTGTCCTCGTGTGAATAGTCTTTTTCAATACAGAACAATGGACTCTAAATTTGTGGACCTTCTAACCCTACCCAGGTTAATGGGTAACAACAAATATTTCTCAAAGACTCAAAACAACTTTATTGATGGCAAAAGGAAAATTAATTTGTAGCTCACCCACATCCACATCACATTACTAATGTCTGAACACACATCCGAATGCTCCAGATCAACAAACTGCTAGAAATTCTACTTTCATAGAGGTGTTCACACTCACTTATAATCAATCAAGAACATTCGATTAGTTGGAAGTGACTGCCACCTAATTCCTACGGAAAGCAATGATGATGAGCTTAATTATTCACACACGGCTTTTGCGTTGTGGCTTAGTTTTTGTAAACTAAACAATGACATTGTGTACTTTGTCATGTACTATTGTTTAACTTATTATACATTTACCTAATTTAAGACCTGATTATTTTCTATTTTGCTATATGCATACTATATTCAACATAACATATTTTCTACTGTATATGCTTTCTTTAACATATATCCTGCTTCAGCCTTTAAGGACAGATTGCCTGCCATGTCAAAAGATTTTAAGCATTTTTACCAGTATATGCTACATAACAGCTTCGAGCTTGCAGCAAATGTTAGCATAGAAAATAAAGGCCATTTTGGATCAATATGTTTGTCATAGCGTTCTAAGGTTTTTGCAAGTTATAGCCCTTTTTTACATTTATATAGACTGCAAGTCAAAGTTTACAGTCAGGATTAGAGCTTTAGCTGTGGTTATGGCTGGTGGAACAGTAATATAATACATTTTGTTGCCTCTTGATATCTGAAAAGATCTGCTGGGTCATTATGTTTGTTTATATAATTTGTCAGACACAACTGAATACATGACATGTTCTTACATCTGACTGAGAAAGAGAAAACATCATTCCGAGGGGTCAAAATATACATCCATTTGGTTGTTATTCTGGCAAGTGTCATGCCCATTAATACACAAATTAAAAAGGAAAACAAAACTGACTTTTTGGGACTATTTGAGGAATTAGATTTACCCTCTTTGTGCTGTTTATTTTAAATGTATAGACATTTAGTTAAATTTTACACTAAATTTGGATGAAAACGTGTATCTCCTCTTGAATCAGATCAACAATAATATGAGTCCTAATGACTTCAGCAAAGAGTCTTTTGTCAGAGCTGTAGAAGAGAGAGAGGATCTGTAATCTAATTAGTAGCATTATTGTTTAACTTTGTTCTTTATGTACATCGTGTGCTGCACCATGTGTTTCATGAACAGCCTTTCTGTTTTCATATAGCTGGGCCTCGCGTTTCATAATTCGGATCAAAACACAGCATCGCTTCACGTTTCAGGAGGCACTCAGAAAGTGTAACTTGGGCATTATGTTGCTCAGTGTCACGTTCCGCTTGTGTGTTTTATCTGCAGTGTTTCTGTGGCAGAGGTCTGCGCGGTTGGCTCTGTGGTCTAATTAACAGCATTGCTAATCACAGCTTCCATTAGAACAGCCCCCGCTGGATAATGACACACACACACAGCAAGGGGCGACAGCAGGAACAGCATGCACTGACATGGACAGACAAACACATACACCAACAAACAATAAAGCCAGCATCTCACATACACGCACACCCATATGTTTGTTGGTGCTGACATTCTTGGACACATACACACACACACTATGGTTGCATGCATGTTGCCCAAAATCACACTGTTGTTTTGTTTTATGTCTGTTTTTGTTTAGAAAAGTGAATATTTCCCTCATACAACATGTTTCTCAGTGTAACCTCAGCCTTTCATGTAAGAAGAATAGCAATGTCTCAATTTTTCTTGAACAAATCTGGGAAAAAAATGGATGGCTCGGCGGTAGAAATTTGACAAAAATCATTTCATGCACAAAGCCCTTGTCAGCCATATCATATCATATCATATCATATCATATCATATCATATCATATCATATCATATCATATCATATCATATCATATCA
>JAOXYM010000004.1:9627046-9642477 GCA_028567055.1 Leptatherina wallacei | reverse complement strand
AAGAGTGTTTTCAAGAGACAGAGAGAGAAGAAAAAGGACCTAATCTGTGTAAAGACTATATATATATATATATATACATATATATATATATAAGTCGATATCTGAGCAACCCTGTCTTAAATTTCATCCTCTGTTATGAGAATGTCTTGATCCCTTTTCTTTTAAAGAAAGGCTTGAATTTCTTTAGGTCTTCTGTAGGTTGGACAAATCCTGATCTTAGCACTTCATTAAAGATACCTGAACCACATGGTGCAGACATATTAATTATAAATATGATGATTCCGCTAAATCAGTGATTGTGATGATGGATGATACTGATGACACTGAGCAATGACACACTGATGACAGGACACATATGTGTTTTTCTAGGTCGAGACCTATCCAGCACAACTCTGCCTGGCTACCCTCCTCATGTCCCTCCCACTGGACAGGGCAGCTACTCCACTCCTTCTCTCACTGGCATGGTACCTGGTGAGTAGAAACACATATACATACAGTGAGTTTAAAAGCAGTGAATTATGTATCCGTGACAATCAGTTCAATTTAGTTCAATTAAGTCTCATGTATATAGTATTAATTCACAGAAAATGTAATCTCAGAGCAAGCAAAAAAACAATTCCTTCTGAGCTTGGTAACAGTGGGGAGGAAAAGCCCCTTCTTAATGGTAAGAAACATCACTTGCAGAAGCCAGCTCAACCTCAGCTTAACCAAAAAACCCCTGCTGGTTTTTAGTTTGTTGATGGTCAGGCCAGTAACTACAGACCAGAGAGATTCAAGGAACCACACAATAATTTTCCTAAACCAAAGCTGAAGCACAGTTTTAACCTCAAAGATAACTGATTTACATATATATATTTGAGACTTGTTTTTATTTTGTTTTTTGTCACCAAATGCGAGGCAGGTTCTACAAACATTAATGGTTTTAGCTCACTCAGTAAGAGCGAAATCATTGCAAACTTTGCCTTCTTTTACACTAAATCTCTCATTTCAAACAAACCATAAATCCGACAGATCTGTACTTTAATATCTGCTGAGTTCCTATTGCTTGTATGTATTGTTTGTGTCTTCAGAGAGTGTACTTACCTTTGCTACTTCCTCTTTCTTGTCTGTCTACACAGTGGCTGACAGTGCTTCCCGGGGGGTGGCGTGTGTGTGTTTGCGTGCCTATGTGTGCTTGTGTTTGTGTCGATGTTTTGTGTGTGTGTGTATCCCGGTGTATCATTAGAAACCAGCCACAGCAGCACAGCTGTCCCTCCTCAACATTAGTAATTTGTTTTTAATGAGAATCACCAGTGACCCACGACTAATTCATTCATTCCTTTCCACTCCGCCTTCCACGGCGCTTTTGTGTTTCAATCCTGGAACGCTATTCTTGTTCTCTCTCATCTCTTTTGCTCACTCTTGCAGCAGTGCACATGGTCAGTGTGAAGTATACTGGCCAAAATAAAGGGAGAAACACAAACACCACGGAGGAGCAAAGTTTAAAAAAACAAAAGAGAAAAAACAAAGATGTTGTTTACAAGTTGTTGTCTCTGTGTATTCTCAATAATTCAATATGTGACATGCACACCCATGGGCTGACACGCACATACACAGTCTCAGTAGACGTGTAGGAACAGCACGTCTAAAGATGGGTAACCCTGTCGCCCTGTCCCCCTGTGCTCGCCCCGTCCTGTCCTCAGGTTTGACAGTATATTTGATTGTGTGTTTGGGTTGGTGTATGTGATTGTTTGCGTGCATGTGTGTTTGTTTTTGACAGTGTGTGTGTGCGACCTTGACACTGAGCTACACGAGGGAGACCCCTGAGCCTTCTTTCCTTTCCTCTCTCCCCTCCGCTTCCCGTCTCCTAAACAACCTGACACATTGCCGTCACAACGGTGATGACAAGGGAGAGGATGTTCGCACCCAGGGGTGCCATGGAGACCACATCCCGACCCCACCTGACAGACGCAGCTAAACATATACACACATATAAGCATGCATAGTTGCACAAAGAAACTTGTTCATACAAACACACACTAACAGTGTCAGTGTTTAATTTTTTTTTCTCAGTGAATTTTCAAAGCTGCCCGAATCCATGAGCTGACTAGAATTATTGAAGGAGATAATCTACAAACTTTGCCTCTCCTGCTTGTTTTATCTCAGCAATTCTTGGGCAAATTGTCCTCCTTTTTGTTCGCTCTGTCTAATATCATACCTTCATTAAACAAGCAACTCTCTTCTGCTGTTCTCCTTCCCTCTCTGTCTCTCTGTCTTTCTCTCTGCAGCAGGGGGGCTGACACTCAGAGGGGGTGTAGGAGAGCAGTGAGGCAGAACCGACAGAACGAGAGGCAGAGAAGAGGAATGGGTGGAGGGGGGGGGGGGGGGGAGGCTGGAAAGAGGGGGCATCAGGGTCTGTGACAGTCAGCTATGGGAGAGGGATCCCCTGGGAGGAGGGATGCTTCTGGAGCAAAGAAAGAAAGAGCAAAAGAGTGAAAAAAGGAGAGCAAGTCAGCAAAGAAATGGGGGTGAAAAAAAAGAGAAGAAATGGAGAAGAATGTTGTTTTGATGTGAAGGGTGATGGGTGGGCTGTAGTCAGGCAGGCCAGAGGACAAGAGAGAAAAATAAAGAGAAAAGGGTGAAGGGAGGAGAGGGAGAAGACAAGAGGGAAGAGTAGACCCCAGACAGTGAGTAGTAAATGAGGGAGAAAAGCTATGCTATCATCCACTGTATGGTAGAACCACTACAGTCTAAGCTCTCCAGATCAGTCAGAACTGGTTTGCATCATGTTGGAAACAAGATTAAGGAATTAGGAGCTCAAATAGGATAAAATAGAAATAAAATGATATGAAATAAAATATTCTTTTATTTCTTTGTGGAATAATTAACAATGACTGAAATTTTGCCAAACTTTTCCATAAAACCATACATCTGGTAAAAGGGATTGGAGCATATCCCCTTTCTCAAATCAGGTTGTCATTTCTCATTTACACTCATATACCTACAATTAAAACCAAGCAACAAACTCAACATGCTTGTTTCTGGACCTTATTGGTGGTCTGACAAATATTGGACTTTGGATATAAATGTGAACATGATACTGAACTTTTTTAAAGTCAGGCTTACACACCCAGATTGGGAGTCAAATTGTTGCTGCATGTACTGTATGCGTTAAGTGGGACTGAAACTGGTCTAAGTGCTCTGTGTATGCTACACGATTCACAGATTTCAAGCCCAGAAATAACAGAAGTTGGTACACTGTAATAGAAGAAGCTGGTAAAAGAGGATGCATCTCATTTGTAAAATGAGTTAAAGTGCAAAGAAAGTATTAAATGTACATCATTTTAAACAATTTCAATTATCCACTGGACCTGCCACCCTATGAATTTTCTGCCTATTTAATTATAGCTCATTCTTGATATTATTTTTGTTATTATCATTATCCATAAAATAATGAATGAACCAAAAAAAGCTCACTACCAACTAGCTGAAAGAGAGTGTATTACCATCTATTGTAGTAAAAGTGGACAAACTGTGTTTTGTATACTTGGATAAAGAAAGAAGTCCAGTTGAATGTCCTCAGCGAGCTAAAACTGTGCAGGGAGTGTTATCATTTGATCTATCCATTGTCCATTCTTTCTGGTCATCACTTGAAGACAGTTATCACAGCTTTACTCACCTCAAGCCTGGATTATTGTACCTGCCTGCACTGAGACATTAGTTAGTCTCTTTTGTCCTGTGTACAGCCTGTACAGGATGCAGCAGCCAAACTCCTTACTGGTACCAGAAAAAGACAAAGTATTTTCCCTAGTCCAACATCTTTCTACAGGTTTCCAGTTAAATATAGAATTGATTTTAAAGTAATAAGCTTTAGATGAGTTGGCACCTGAGCATTCTGAACTCCTCTGTTCTTACTATAATTTCAAACCTATTAGATCCTCTGAAAAACTGCATTAAGTTGTTCTCCGATAGAGGGAGATCCTGCTTTTGCAGTGACAGATCCAAAGCTGCAGCCTTTTACTGTCAATTAAATATTCCTTCTCTATTAACAGTTTGAAAGCACAGCTGAAGACATATTTGTTCTCCTCTTATCTGCACTTATTGTTCCTAGTCTGTTAATTATATTTAACTATCACTTTTTCATGTTTTACTTTTCATTCTTTTTGCTCTTAGTCGACTGTAGTTGTTTCAAATGTGCTTTGAAAATATGTTTGGTTGAATCATGCTGCTCTGAAAACCTTTGAAAGATGACAATTGAAAAATGCTGAGCAGTCACTTTCTAAAGGATAACGTAAAAAAAAACCTCGACTGGATCATCGTCTAAGACCTCTGTTTTTCATAAATATGCCCTGTTTTGTGCTATCTTTCAGGTGGGGATTTTTCTGGAAGTCCATATTCACATCCACAGTATTCCACATACAATGAGTCATGGAGATTTCCAAACCCAAGCCTTTTAGGTTGGTGTATCCCAGAACTTGATCAATAATTGTATCATCGAGTCTCATTTCATTCTGCCTCACATGCCATTTCTACCCCTGTAATACAGTCTTTTATCTCTAATGTTCCACTGTTCATATTTTCATTACATTACTTTTCATTATGCTGCACAGCAGAGTGCGTTATAGACATGCTACTGGTTCTGTGGAGAAATTTCTTTTGGTGTGTACATGCATTTAAAGAAAGGATGAGGCAGACAAACAGCCAGGAAACATAATAGGTGTTATTACTTTTGCTTTGATTGATTTTATTACATGAATACTAACCCCAGTTAATATCATTGCATTAATAGCACTATCAGGCCTTATATCTCTGCATCCGCATTTAAGAGGAGATATTAGCAAACATTAAGCATCAGAGTTATCATCTTGGGAGACATTTCAAGGGTCACGTTTAAAGGTGAGATCTTCAGGGGGGGTGATGGCATAAAAGGTCAGCAGTTAAGAGAGGTCAGGCTGTATGACCTCTAGTATGCTCCCACCCTTTCCTCGCCTCACCTCTCCTTTTCCCTCTTTCCCTCCATCCTTCTGTCCCCAGTGTTTCAGCAGGATTATGGGTCTCTCCTGGGGACGGAGATCGGCTGTTCGTCCAGTCTCTTCACCAGCCAGGCAGGACAGATGCAAGGTAGGTGAAGAAAGAAAGAGAAGAGGAAAAAGCAAGTTGAAAAAAATAAATAGCCAACAGCATGTGTGGGGATCTGTACAGATGGAGGATAAGAAAGAAAAGAAAGAGGATGAAAGGCCACTTTAGCTTGAAAATGGATGAGTGGACACATAATGTGAAGACAATGTGTACATTAGGAGACACAGGAAGCTTTAAGGTTGATAGTAGGAAAGAGAAAAAGGTAGGGTGTGATGAAGGAAGAGGGGAGAAATAAAAAGAAAGAAGTGGAATTTATAAGAAAAAAAAAGAAAAAGGGGAGAGAGGGCATCTAAAGTCTTGAGTGAGACTAAAGAGTTTGTCAGGTTGGCTTAATGCCTCACTTCCCCAAAGAGGCTCCTGAGATTACCTGGACTGTGGACAGACATAACCTGTCAGCACACAGCTAGTCTGATTGATGGAAGTGACAGAGATGGGTGTGTATGTAGGTGGCTTTTTTCTGTGTGTATTAAGGTGTGTGAGTGTGGGTTTCTGTGTGTCGTCGGGGTTACAGTATTGAATTGACCTCCTCCCTGGGGAGAGAATAGACTCAAGGGATCAGTGATGGTAGAGCTGTACTCAGTGTGTCAACCTAGACTGTCACTTAGATGGTGTGTGAGTGTGTGTGTGAGGGAGAGAGAGAGCGAGAACAGACTGAGACAGTTCTTTTGGTTGTACATGAAAGGGAGACTATTTTTTCTGCCATTAGCTTCATCAGCTCATGTCATCTCATCCCTGCCTTTCACTATTCACATTCACAGTAAAATATAATCTTAACAGAAAATTGAAGCCGCTCATTTCACATTTACACAGTGTTTTAATGGAGAATTCAGATTTATTACAACCTGAGACATATTTTTGTCATTTTAACCATCGTTCCTATCTATAACAGAAATAACTCTGAGTTAATTGCTGAGATTTGTGAGCATGATGACATTGCAATAGATGTCCATGAAGAAAAGAAACCAGCAAAGGACATTCATATGTGTTAAACAAATTTTCCGATTAGCTAAACGTACATGGAAGAAAAGGTACTTTTCCTGACTTGTAGGGGATTATTGCTCATATTCCAGTAATGCTTTCATGTATACTTTCAGTTTTACACCCAGTGAAGTGGTTTGAAGCTTCTAATGAATGTCATTTGAATATACAGATCAAATAAGTCAGTGTGTTATTTCCTCAAATTTCTTATTTCATGTGAAATACTAAACATATTAACCACTTCAAGGCCAAAAACCCCTTAAAACTGAAAAATGCTAATCCCTTTTCAGCAAATGTTTCAAATAAACCCTCAGGAAGCATTTTCTCAGGAATGCAGTAAACCCACTCATATACAGTAGCTGGTGAACATATGGAGTTATTAATCAGCTGTAAGATTAGTTTCTTTAGTTAAAGTTCCAACGTGTAACAGTTTGATTTATAGAAATGTGAAATATTCACAGCCATGTCTTCATAACTGTAGAACTGCATGAACGTTTATCTGTGTCCAAAGACATTGTGATTAGCAATTTTGACCTATTGTTACTACAGTAGCTTGGGCGGGGGGGTTAAGTGGAAATAGATGTTTTTAGCTGGATGCACTTTGCAGTTTGTGATACTGGATGTTACTATAGCCTGCCGACTGCATATTTAAGAGCTGGTAAAGTTTGAAAAAATTTAAAAGCTAAATGGAGGATTTCTACTTGACTAGCTTAAAGCAGGTGTCCGTAGACTTTAGGTGATACTGCTCTGTATTTTCAGCATTTTTGAGACATAAACATCCTTTACCATTATCCCGACCTAATGTGAGTTAAACACATGCACGTATGGATAGTCTGCAGCAGAACTACATAAACCCCCCCTTTATCCCTCCCCCTGAAATAAATGTTATATTTATCTCTGTTTAAGAAAGACACCACAGATTATGCAAATGCAAAAAAAATCCAAAGCAAAAAAAACAGGTTTAGGTTTGTAGCACTTGAAGAAGTCTCTAATGGCTATCAGGTCATGATCATAACTCTTTGGTCTTAAAGCATATAAAGAGAAATGAGGAAGATAAGTAAATATAACATTAAGGTTTTAGAAACTTTCATAGAAAATATTTTATATACAGTTTTTTAACCGTGAAGATAGTTTAAAGATATCAATGTCTGTGTTTCCTTGCAGGGTCACCATACTATTACAGTGCGACGTCACGGGGGGCAGGCCCAACTGCCACTGCAACAGCCTCAGCCTACGATCGCCACTGACCCCCTCCAGAAGAGAGAAGAGGAGGATGAGGAAGGAAGGAAGGGAGGAATGGATAGCACCAGCACCGCTCAGTGAAAACTTGCCTATGTGTGGACTACAATGAGGAGAAGATTTCAAACTTTAACGTCAGTGAAGTTTGCATTTCTTTGATTGACTCTTACAACAACAAAAATACTCCTTGGCTTTAGCACAATACCGTCAGGGTATACATTACAGTGAGGATATAGGACACATTTTGTCAACAGGAACATTTTAGAAACGTCGGTCCAATTTTAAAAAAGATCAAGGTTTGGTATTGCTATCTTGTTTTAAACTAGTCATCCACAAACCCAATAAGTCAGGACTATGTGTGCACCACTGAAACTTTATTGTGATCCTCTGAGTAAAATGTTGTGTTTACAGGCAGGGAACATTTTTTGAGGTGATGAGAGAAAAAAAATAAATCAATTTTTCAGATACTATTTTTATGACTTGACATCAATCAATTTTCTATGCCATGCTTCGGTGAAGTAAAGACAATCCAATCTTCATAAATTTGAATGACCAAAATCAACCATATCACTATTGTGTTCTCTTTGCTGTAGATTCAACACATTTCCTCAGGGATCACAATGTTAAATTAGGATAATTTTCTAACAAATGTTCGCTATGCCCCACCTCAAGCCTTCCATTCTTGCTGACCACATATGTCGAGAATCTATAGCTATTTTTAAAGGTAATGAATTCTTAATTTAAAATCTAAGACAATGTTGAGTTGTCAAATATGAGTGAATTAAATATGTAATGAAAGTATATTTATCTATGATAAAAGGGACAGGTGCAGATTCTATCATAGGCTTTAAGAAGTCAGGTGATGTGGTAGAAAAAGCCATGAAGTCCATATGGAGAACATGTTTGGATGGATGAATGGTTCATATACTGGACTTTCACCAAGTAGACTGGGGTTTGTGTCCAGTGTGAAAGTCAGGGTTGACCTACTCTTATTTCTTTAATTTTGAGTCACTGTTTCCTTAGGTTTAGGAACCAAAGTTACTTTGACAAACAAAGTAAAATACAATGGTTTGGATAGATTTCTTCACAATATTAAATTATACTGGAAAAAATTTGTGGCCTAAAGGCCTGAGGTCAAACTTCTCCCATGTGCTGGGAAAATCCAGAGCTTGATTAGCCAGTTGTGACTAGTGATGGTTGCTAGACTGGTATTTGATCATTCCTGTTCATGGGTGGAGTTGCCTTTTGCCTGAGAGTAGCTGGGATAGGCTCCTATGGATGGATGGTGGATTGATGAATGGATAGGTGGGGTTTAGCGGACATTAAATTTTATTAGTTGGAGAGGATAAGGAAAACTATATCCTAACTGTATCCTTAGATCATGGATATATTAAGTAGAACTGGATAACTGATGCCAAAGATGGCACCTGCTCACTTCACAAGAAATTATTTGACTGGTGAGCCGAAAAGAGTTCTTGCATATGGGTTTGCCACTGCCCACTTGCAAAGGTGTTTACATGCACATATGTTTATAATGATTTAACCAAAATTATACCCATTTGCAAAGGCACTGGGGAGATTCTGTTACATATAAAGCCCATACATTCTTAATAATCCCAGATCTGGTTTGGAGTTGGAGATGTCCTGCCAACAGTTTTAAAGATAACTCATTTATGTTTGGTTTATAGAATAGCAACAGGGGAGTTTTAGCAACAATGCTGAAAATAATCACTTGGAAAATGTGACAGCTAGCCAGAGTGATGGCTCTGTTCCCAGCTCTCTTAATACATCCATGCCTCACATGCACACTTTTGCATTTGAAGTGGCTTCAATACAATTAACATACAGGTTTTTTAGCAAAGCACAGCCTATAATCTGAGCCCTCTGATGTAAAAAGACAGTTTATAAATTCATGTCAGACCAAAACCCATTACAGAAGGTTGTGTTACTGTACAGTAAGGTGCTATCCTACCTCCCCAGCCAAGATTTAGTGGTCCCGATTAAGAGCTATTTATAATGGAGGACACAGAGAGTAATATATTAAGAAGTTTTTCTGCGCTGTACTCTGCGATGAGAGTGAATGCCTGTAATGATTTATAATATTGTCACACTGTTTGTGCTAGAATAGTGATGATATGATGATGACAAGATGACGATGCAGTGAAATATGAAATATGAAAAACTTTCAGTATAAGAAGTCTTTGTTTATAGATGTGATAAGACTGCGATTTTCCTGTTTATAGTTTGTTGCTGGTATCAATTGACACAGGTGCCACTTGATAACACAACATTTTTATCCGCCTCCTGAAAGTTCAGATGAAGAACAAGGAACAAGTGGCACCCTCTCTTTCTCTCGTTCTCTTTCTATTTCTCTCTTGAAACTCCCCAAAGATGGCCCCCCCCAGTGGATCGGCTGACAAAAGCACAAAGAGACTCAATCATCATTTTGAAGGCGCCATTTTTGACCTATTTCAGAACCGAGTTCTTCTTCTCCCCTCTTTGAGTACTTGTCCTTGTGCTGTATGACTTGACATCTTGAAATAATTCCTATAAAACATTGCTTTCGTGAAAAAAAAATATTGGAAAGTTTTCTTTTCTCTCTTTCTTTTTTTTCTTTTGTCCTACATCAGTTCTGCGCTGTGACAATGCTTGACACCGGGGTCGAGGCCTTACCCATCATGTTCAGAGTAGGACAGATTTGCCCTTCAGCACTGATCTGAAATCAGTGTTATCCCTCCCAAATGTCAGAGGGCCCACTATGCTGATCTTGTGAGAGGGGAAATGTCTCCCTAAACCTGTATGTAGCTTCTTGTTTTAATTCTGTACACACAAGATTTAGTCTGTAATCAGTGAAAGAGATGAGAAGTCAGAATGTCGATGGCAATTTCTATTATTCACATCTGAATTTAGATTTTAGTGTTGGAGCTTTCTTTATGATAAAAAAGACTAAAGGTATGTGGTGTTGTTTTAGCCATTTTCTGCAAGTGTTCATATCTTGTTTTCTTCTTTGTTTTGGGTGACTGACTGTAGCGCCTCATTGCTACTGTGTAGTTTTTACTAGCTTACAGATTGGAGGCACCAAATCTGCAGTGTGAGAGATAAAATATAGCTATATAAACAAAACTATGAACACTGAACAAAGCTGTTAGTTTCTCAATCTTTGTTGCTTCTGGATTTTATTTTCAAATAGGAATAAAGTTGATCATTTTACATTTATAGACCTTAAAAGTTGTGCATACACAACTCTAAAGAAAATTCTTCTAATGGCCCACCTGCTGGGGTGCTGCTGTGTATCTCAGCAGGAGCCTTTACTTCCTTCTGTCTTTTTCTCTTGATCCTTTAAAGGCATTATTGAACCTGAACCACACCAGCTGAAAACAAGGACAGTGCCTTTAGCTTTATACATCAATATCCCCAGCTTACCACAAGTCACTAAAACATGATTCAGCATCCCTCCCTTGTTACTCCTAGAAAACTCTGATTCATTTGTCCAGGCAAACACAGGGTTTTAGATCATATCACAGTCATTTCCACAATTCATCAACAGAAACATTACAGCTCAGACCTACAACTAATCAACTGTCATCACAGTCCTGAAGGCTTCCATGAATGGGGATTTTTCAATCACAGATCCGCAGGACTTCTTTCTCAATCATTAGCTTTTGTTATGCTCAGCAGCGGAGTGCTTATTAGTGCAACTGGCATGGAGGAGATTACCAATTTAATTTTAGTGTCTATTACTTATGAATGGTGGGGTTCACTCACCTCGACACTTCCATTCAAACAGTGAAAATTATGGATGTTGGTTGGTGACTTAAATTATTATTTTTACAATATTATGAGTGTCATTGCATTTCATACTGAACTCAGAATGGCCAACTGTGTTTTTATATTTCTTAGCTAGAGTTTACTTGTATAAAAATACAACAGCCCGTTACAGGTGGGGCTGCAGCACTGAATCAGTGCTAAATCCTGAGGCTGCAAAGCACAACGGGATGGCCCGTTGCGAGAGTCTTTTGCCTTCATATTCTACTTATTTACCCTTGCAGACTTTGGCAAATTTCAAAATTGACAGTACTTGGACACTTACTGACATAACACAAAAACATAAATAAACTGTCAACAGTTGACCCTGGATCATATTTGATTTTCAAATCAATCATAAATATATTTTACAAGAGGAGGATATAAATATAGACACAGACACTTACAATGACCAACCAGTCAATTAATGAGCCATTTACCTCCCAGACAACTGTCTGACAGGTTTGGACAAGGAGGGCCCCTTTCAGTAGATGGAAACTGGCTGGAAAATAGAAAGAAGATGCAAATTTGAGTGGAAGCATTTATATACATTAGTACATCCATATGTGCGTTATTACAAAGACATGTGATTTGTACCCAATTTTCCATCCTCAAAGTCAAAAAGATGTCCTCTCAGTTGTTTGTTATTGTTTGGTTTTTTTTCTCTTGAGTGGATCTGTGACTGAAATGTCCAAATTCATGAAAATATCCATGCAGGACCATGATAAATAGACCAACTTGTTTGTTAACACAAATATAGCAAAAAAGATAAAAAGCCTTGCAAGTGACAGACATGACACTGTTTAACTAGAGTATTTTATAAATTAAACACCCCTTCCTTTATTCCTCAACAAACCACACACACGTAAACTCGAACTCATCTGTAAATACAACTAAGTCGCAACATTAAACAGGCCAAACTCAATGCCTGCTATCCAGTTTAGCCAAGAATCTGATATGTTAACAGGATCATTTTGTGACTGCCTCTCATAGCGACACAGCTTGCCTTGCCGTTGCTTTGACCTAACTGGTTCACATAGGAAGAGAATGGATTTTCACTGGCCAGCAGTTGTTTCGATTGGCAGCTGTGACATTGACTGCGGGGATGATGGGGGACTTGTCATTGCGGGTGGTACTGTAGAAAGCATGGTAGGCAGAGGCCACACACACACACATAAGTACAGACACACACTTGCTCCCTCCCTTTGTCCTTTGTGAAGTGGTGATCGCCCCTCCTCTTATGCCCCTGTGTTCCCCAGGGGAGACCAGACCTGCTGCGCCATCAGAAGCTCATCCCGTCTTTTCTCTCCCCCTCCCTCAGCCCTAATCTCATCATATCTCACTCGTCTTCCCCCCCGTCTCTCCTCCGTTCCTGTAGGACTGCCACACCACCAGGATTAGGAATTTTAAAACTATTCTGTTGATTTCAGGCCTGTGACCTTCCTTAAAAAAAGTCCTCCTCCTTTCTCTAGTCCGCCCTGCTAATCCTCTCCTTCTCCTACTTTTCTTTCTGACTATTCAGACGTGATGCTCAGTGTCCTGTCAGGAATTCTGCATAGGAATGAAGAAGGGCCTTTTTTTTCTTCTTTTGCAGAGGTGAGGTCATTTCATTGGCAAAAACTGCTGCCAGTAGCTATTTGGTCAAAAACAATTGTGAAGTTTTCATTTTATGACTCAGTTTTCCATTGTGTAGCTAGAGAGCATATATAAGACAGAATTACCTGTTTCAGATCAAACAGACATTTCATTTCCAGTACTTCCACAGGTTACTGTCAAAGAATTTCAATCCCAACTCTAAGTCAAATAGGAAACTGAAATAAATGCAAATCAGGGTTTTTTCTTTCTTTCCTTTATTATGATTTCCTATCAAGTGTGCACTGCCTGACTGTATCTCAATATGAATCCATGAAAATGGCTACTGCCTTCCTAAACCTGAGGGGAATTTAGCATCACATCTTGACAGCAATTAGTGGCACAATCTGTTTCATGCTTGCTGATATAACTAGGCTCTGGACGGATCTCATGCTGAAGTGTTACAATGTTCTGTACATCTTAATATTATTCAACTGTGGAAGAGGAGTAATACACAAGACTCAGCCTACAAAAATCGACTGTGCTTTTTTAAGCAGATGTTTCAATCAAAAAAAATGATCATAAAAAAAGATTCATGATTTTTCACCTTACTGTGGCCTTTCGTGTAACAATCTGGAGTTCTTTTGTGTCCATGGCTTCCTATCTGGGGTGTTGAAAAGAGATTTCTATCTGTGACATTTTGGTAAAAAAAAAAATTGAAATAAAAAAAAAAAGAACAAACAAAATACAGAAAGAAATATGTCACCATGCAATGTCATGCAAATGAAGAAATTCGGTTTCAACAAATTCTGCCTGTTCTTTTCTTCAAAATCCAATCACGACGAAAAGAAAACATATCTGTAACATTCACCAAAGCCTGTGATGCCTGTTTTAAATAATAGATTCTTGTACAAAAAAAAAACCCCATATAAAATAGCAGAAAAGACTTACAGAAACAAACACAAAATGAGGATAAGTAATGCCTTTCAACTATTCTGGAGGGGACGATTAAAAAAAGTTAAAGAAATGCTTCTTTAAGAAAAATGTGTATGTTTTTTATTCAATTTTCTAGTAGTTGCAAACAAAACTTTGTGTTTTTTCTCTTTGTGTGTTGTGTGTTGTCTTAATATTTGAATGTATTTTACTGCAGTGCAAATTTGCCAAAGATATCATATCACTTGATTTCTCCTCTTTTCTTTTTTATTCTTTTTTTTTCTCGACATGTGATTGGTTTTGTTAACAGAACTGGAATTAAATGGTGAATTTGATATTATGCTTACTTTTTATATTTCTATTGGTAATATTATTTTATTTCCTGCTTTTGAGTTAACTGTGAAATATTAACTTGCAGTTTGCTTGATGCATCTCTTCATACTCAGTCTGTGTACCTGTCCATCTGTCCACCTGAGTGACTGTTGTTGGTGAATTATTCCATTTATGTACCTGTAATGTGAAACTAAGAAGTAATTATTTGTAAATATTTGCCATAATTTTATTGGTCATTCAGAATAAACATAATTTTGGAAGTTAAATGAGTTCTTATTTGCACATTTAAATGTTTTACACTATTTGCTCTAGTGTGAATGCCTTTACACCACCCTCAGTGCATAAGCTGCAGCAGAGGTGCTGGCTGTTTGTGTTGAAAGTGTGACCCTGCAGCGCTGCTCTCATCCTGAGGACAAACATCTCATCGCACTCCCTCCCTTTTCTCACCCCACCAATCACAGTGAATGGAGTGTCCCAGTGCTGCAGTCTTGGCTGCCGGCCGAGTCCAGGAGGGGGCAGAGGTGTGTGCGAGTGTGTCTGTGTGAGTATTTGTGTGTGTGGAGGTAAGGAGGAGGAGGAGGAAGGGGAAGAGGGGTAATAATAGGACACGAGCCACGACATGGCAAAAACACGCCACACACACAGAAAACAGCACATACCCAGCTTGAGACACAGGCCAGGCTGTCCGCAGATTGGGTGCCTGCCCAGGACACCAGAACAGTGTTTGTGTGTGTGACCTTGTTTTGGTTTCTTGCCAACAAAAGGCAAGCCTGTAAGACTGTGGAGGAATTCATCATATGGTATAGGATTAGCATTTAAGAGGAGGTTGACAATCAGCTTTATTCCACAATCAAGGCTGCGCTAACCTGCCATGGAAATCAAAAATGAGCTGTGGACTCCTAATGGGTGCGTCCACACGTTTTTCTGAGAGCCCTTGAGACTCACCAGTACTTATGAAGCCCCTGAGAGGTTTTTCTGTACTGCTTTTGGGTTTCCTCCACAATAAGAATATTTTTTTGAAAACCCCTGATCCACAGGAACATTTAAGTAGATTGCACCAGCTCAGTTATACACCACTTGTTTGCAGGTATACTGTAAATGAATTTGTGGATAATTGGCTGCCCTGTATCTGCTCATTAACGCCTCTGTTTAAATAAGCAAAGGCAACCTTGTTAAGCCGTCATTTCACTGGAAGTCAGTAGCATCAATCCAACGCATAACCAACACAAACATGTCAGTTCACTGCACATGCATTGCCCTTTGTAGTGGTTAGTGTTATATCCATCACAGTAGTTCACAGACATAATCCTAATACCAGGAGAGCAGTCATGGCTACAGCCACAATCTGTTACATGAGAAACCACAGTTATAGTTGCTTACATTGTGTTCTAAATCAAGTTTTGTGTATCGTTTTTACAGAATAAAATTTAAAACTCATTTTAGTTTAAGAGCCA
>JAOXYM010000004.1:9605582-9623569 GCA_028567055.1 Leptatherina wallacei | reverse complement strand
GGAGGAGGGGGGAACTGCAATTTTTGGCACTTCCGCATAGGCTTCATTTTTTCGAACGCTAGGTTGCCCCTTGGTTTAAACCTATAAAAGAAGAAATTAAGGCAGTATCAGATCATTAGGCATCTCAAGGCTTTTAGTACATTTGTTGATAAAAAAAATCTTGTATGTTTGTCACACTTTAATGTGCAACAGCATCCTAACTGCTTCTAAATTCCTTTTAGGTCTTAATCACTGCTACAAGTCAAGTAAATACTTCAAAAATTTCAATTGACTTCAAACATTTGAAGTCAAACGTCTGCAGCTCAGACTCTGGGCTAATCAAATGAAGAGAAACTCGCTGACACAGTTACAGTGGTGAAAATCAGGTTTGACCTTTTCACAGAAGACATTTTGACTTTACACAATGAACCTTTACATGCTTCTCATTGCCCTTTCCAGCACTGTTGAAACTCTCTCACTCTCTCTCTCTCACACACACACTAGTCAAAGAAATGTTAAACAGTTGGAAAATGAGTTCAACTCGTACAGAGTGCTTATGGGTTGTGTTTTACTCATTAAACGATAAGATACTTTGTTCTTTTTTTTTTCGCAGCTTGACCTGTCACTCACGGTCCCTCTCTCACACAGATACTACATGTTACAAATGTCAGACATCAGAGCAGAGTTTGTGTGTACGTGTGCGCGCATGGGTGTCGGACCATTGACAGGCATGGAAGCAGCTTGTTGAACTAATAGCCTAACTAATGTGTCTACGGTCCCTCCCCCCACCCTTACACCCCTCTTCCCTCTGCAAAACTGACATCTCTGCACTGGGCAGAGACGAGGGAGGGTGGAGAGGAGGAAACAGGGAAAAAGAGGAGAGAAGTGGGTTGACAAGCGGCAGACCCTATCGCCCTCCAGTCTGACTCTGTCTATCTCCCCTTTGCTCCCTGAGGGTTTGTCTCTGAGGATGGTGCTATGATGAATAGGCCCTGTCTAAGCTAACCTAGCGGAGACCAATTAGAGAAAGAGAGAAGAGTAGAGATAGAAACAGATAAAACAATGAGCGAAAGAGAAGCAAAGGGAGCGCCAGAGAGAGTGGGAAAAGAGATGGGGAAGAAGAGCAGACACATTAAAAAGGACGTAGGAGTTAGGAGGACTGGATAAAGTGCAAAGTTTAAGCTCATGTTGGGAGTGCTGCTGTCTATGTGTGTGTGTGGGGGGGGGTGGGGGTGTGAGCTGTCAGAGCTGAGGGAGGCGCGGTGTGAGAGGAGTTGGCCTCCTAAGTCTTAACCTCGTCTGCTGCTGTAGGAGAGGCTTTGACAGGAGAGACACACAAACAGGACCTTTCACTGATGTTCGGTGTTCCTCCTCTTCCTCCCAACACTTTTAGCAGGCTAACTCTTTTCCTAATGGGAGTAAGGCAATAAGTTTCAATTACTTAAATAAACATTTAATTTGAGTAGAGGGATTCTCATTTATAAATATACTCACTGACAAATAGCTATCAGCCAATCACATGGTAGCAACTCAATGCATTTAGCCATGTAGCAATGGTGACGTTCAAACTGAGGATCAGAATGCGAAAGAAAGGGGATTTACACTGAACGTGGCATGGTTGTTGGTGCCAGACAGGCTGGCTGATCAGAAACTGCTGATCTACTGGGATTTTCACACACATCCGTCTAAGGTTTGCAGAGAATGGTCTGAAAAAGAGAAAATATGAGCAGCAGTTGTCTAGATGAAAAGGTCTTGTTAATGTTAGAGGTCAAAAAGAGAAGAGCAGACTGGTTGGAGATGATAAAGGCAACAGTGACTCAAATAACTACTGGTTACAATCAATGAATGCAGAATACCATCTCTGAATGCACAACACAAACAAACTTAGCAGATGGGTTACAGCAGCAGAAGACCACATCGGGTGCCACTACTGTCAGCTAAGAACAGGAAACAATTCACACAGGTTCACCAAAATTGGATAATAGAAGATTGAAAAAACTTTGTCTGGTCTGATGAATCTTGATTGCAGCTGTGACATTCAGATGGTAGTCAGAACTTGGCATAAAGAGCATGAAAGCATAGATCCATTCTGCCTTGTTCATGCTGCTGGTGGTCTAACGGTGTGAGGGATATTTTTTTGGCACACTATCGGCCCTTAGTACCAATTGAGCATGTTTTAAATGCCACAGTCTACCTGAGTATCGTTTCTGACCATTTCCACCCCTTTATGACCACTGTGTACCCATCTTCTGATGGCTACTTCCAGCAGGATAATGTACCATGTCAGAAAGCTCAAATCATCTCAAACTGGTTTCATGAATATGACAATACGTTCCCTGTACTCCAATGGCCTCCAGAGTCACCATATCTCAATCTAATAGAGCATCTTTGTGATGTGGTCGGATGGGGGATTCTCATCGTGGACGTGCAGCCGACAAATCTGCAGCTAACAAGTGATATTATCATGTCAATATGAAGCAAAACCTCTGAGAAATGTTTCCACTACCTTGTTGAATCTATGCCACATATAATTAGGCAGTTCAAAAAGCCAAAAGGAGGTCCAACCTGGTACTAGCAAGATGTACCTAATAAAGTAACCAGTGCACTACATGACACCCCAAAAAAGGTGTATGAACAATGCAGTTGTAGAAGTACAACACACATAATGAGAATGCTGTGCTGAAAGACAAAAGACTGCAGTGGCTCTCAACTTCACTCCAACCAGTACTATACTTCCTTTTGTCTGGTAGGAATTTCACAGATTAATATTTAGCAAAAAAATTAAATTAAATAAAACTCAGGAGGATAAAAGTATCCAAAGATTTGATCTTTGAGATCAAGTTTTAGATGGGACTCTTAATCCAAATGAACTCTTACAAGATCAATTACATAATCACACGTACATCAGAAACATTTGCAAGAACGAGAACATTCCATCTCTCCGACATGGACAGAATACTGGAAAACAATGTAACTTACATCTTGACAGGCATCAAATCCGACCAACACTTCCTCCCGTGTTTACCAAGCAAATGTTTCCCCTTCTTACATACATTTAATAAATGCCCTCAAAAAAGGACAATTTTTCCTCTCATTCGTCAAGATGATCTGTCACCCTTTTCCCCATCTCTAAGACAATTACAAACACCCAGCTTTCCATTTATCAGCAGCAATTAAACAGCATGGATGCGGGCTACTTCATAAGCAGAGACGAGAGGGCGAACAGAGTCGAATGTGAGTGGAATGAAGTAGAGTCAATAGTGAGAAAGAGAGAGGAAGGCTGACAGCACAATTAAGGTTTTTAATTCTCTGCTTGAGTGGGCCGGTCCAGTCTTTATGCTAATTAGGATGCCACGGCTATGTAATAAATCTCTATGATCCAGCCTCATTTCCCTTCTGTCTCTGTCTCATTCACAGTCGTACATATAACAGCATAGAAAGTTTGGCAGCCCCCCCCCCTCTTCTTATGGCTTCGCCCTTTGGCAAGAGTCTTAATAGTTTTGATAAAATTGTTGTTTTTGTGCTATTTTAATGCTTCCCTGAGAGCCCCAGTTTGTCTGCACATGTTTACTGGTTGGGCAAGCATTCGTTGCCGTGGCTCAGCGCCTCCACATGTAGTTTCTCTCCCTGTTAACTCCCTTTATTAGTGTTTTTCAGGAATTTGGTTTGCATGTCCTACACAGTTGGACCTCACTGTATAAACATACAAACATTAAAAAGGCACTGACACAACAAATGCGGAGTATTTTCTCTTATTCCTTTCTTCTGCTCTTATCCTCTCATCTCCATTTGACAGACATGTCTAATGATAAACATCTGCAGATGGGGAGCGAACAGCACAGCAATCCTCAGATAATTGGGAGGCCACATTTAAAGACGAGAGAGAAAATGAGAGGGATAGATAAGTGGTCAACTGCAAGCTCTTTGTTAAAGTAGCAGCTAGCAAATATATATTTCACCCTCATTTAGATCACAAGGACTCGTACTAGTGTATTTCTCTTTTATTTTGCTTCATATAATTTGTCTCAGCCAATTTAAAACAGAAAATATGTAAAAAAAAATAAACCACAGTTTTACATTCATTATATAAATGAAGGTAAAAGAAGGAGCAAATCAACAGTTTCTAACACAGAAACACGTCACCATACAGCTGAAATCATCCTTGTGCAAATGTACGACCACTCATTCTTGATCTGGGTTTTCTTTGATGCTCTTCCAGTTTTGTCCGTAGGATTGGCATTTCATATTGCCTCCTTTCATCGACAGCGTCACCGTCTGCCATCTTGTGCCGTGCCAGGGTCAAAATGGCCACCACCCCTGCCACCAAGGCCATGTGAAGCAAGTACAGCCCAACATGGAGACCTGTCAGCAGCAAGGACACGCAGACTGTGGCAACACACCAAGGAGCAGCCAGAAGAAGCAGCAGGGAGTGATAGAAGGAGCTGAAGACAAGAGCGGGGATGGACATGATAAATCTGAGCAGCATGGAGGCCATCCAGGAGTACAGAGACAAAGGCGATAAGAGGAGAGATAACACTGCTTCGCTCACGGATCCTGCCTGCAAGATAAAAATGCAACGAGAATGTGTGATACACATAGCTGATAAAATGGAACATGCATTTCCTTTTCAGAAACTGTGTGAGATTGTGATTTTCTTCAAATTGCACTTTTGTGTAGACAACCAGCAGATACACAGCACCTTTATCATCACTTTGGAGATGGGTTCTTTGTCCATCATGTCACTTTCTTTCAGCTTTCTAGTCTAGCTGCAGTATGCTCCAAGTTTTTCACCAGTTCATTTCTATCCGTCTTAACTTTGTTGTGCAAGTAGTGTTCAGACTGCAGCTATCCAGGATACAACTCCAAACTGGATTTTAATTATATGAGAAATAGGAGAACTGCAGAAAGACCTTATCAGTGACATTTCATTTTTAAATTACCATAAAAAATATGGATAGCAATATTTTTAAATTTGGCATTTCCATCCATTTTTGCACAAAGTATTTCTTAATGCAAAATTGCAAAAAGCTTCAGTCTTTTAAAACCAAAGCAAAAGTTTTAAAGGAGTCAGAAAATCTCTGTGTAAAAAAACAACGGAAACCACATTTGGATGCACATAACCTTCAAGCGGCACTGTGTGAGAAATCATCATGCCACCATAATCAATATGACCACAGGAGTTCAGAAGTACCTTTGAAAATCATTTTGTGTCTGTATGTAATGTGATCTGAAACTGCATTTTGAAAAGAGGAAGCCATATATAAACTGAACTTTTTTAAAACATGAGCTCCTCTCAAATGAGCAGAAATACAGAGGAAACTGTTTCTGTGGTCAGACGTGTCCATGTTTAAGCTGCTTTTGGGGGAAAAGAAAAAAAACAAAAACACCCGTTCCCATTGCATGACTGGCATGCATATGTGTGACGGGACCACTGAAGAAGAGGCATTTACTGGAATTTCACTTGCCGTCGGCAAAGTTTTTTCCTGAATGCAGGGTTCACTTCAGCAGGACAAAGTTAAATCTCATTCTGCACAACTTCTATGCCCCCCTCCCAATCTTCTGATCCCTTCAATTTTCAGTTTATTAGTAGTCCTAAAAACACAAGCCCGGTGACTTGTCATTTTACCATCAACCTACCTCACGAGCGTTTGCATTGTCACTTGACCTCTGAGCCTTCAGAAGCCCTGCAAAATAAGAAATTTACAGATAAACTGATAAAAGAAAAAACACATATCACAGCTACCTGAAAGAACAAAGTGAAACTTTATCAAATCAATGAGTCTTACAAAAACCTAAACTCACAAAGGAAAAGAAGAACGAGAGTAGTTGCCAACAGAAGCCTCATTTCTCTAGCATGCCCTCACATTTACAAACCTGTAAATGACAAACAGAAACAATTAAACATCCAGCTGTACCAGTTCATCCACCATTCACATGTTCCAGGAAAGTATCACACTTCACTAACTTCACAACAGTTTATTAAATAATTTTAAAAAATCTCACCCAGCCTTCTCAGCTCACTCCGTCTCTTACTCTGTTCTAGATTCTGCAAAGTATTCCAGCTTCAATCAAGTAATCCTCTTTCTGCAAGACACAGGCTCTCTTGTTCTAGTTTTCAACCAAGATTAGGCTCATTGAACCACTCCAGACTGAAAGAAACTAGGCACCACCTGTTTCAGGGGAAGGGATAATGACAGGGATCATTTCATGCACCTGATTTTATAAATCTCTAACTGGACTTAATCTCTTTCTTTCAAGAAACATGAAAATAAAGACTTAAATTCACAAATCAAAGCTAAAACTTAAAGTAGAAAAGTTAAAGGGAAAGCATATAAATCAGATTGACGAATGAGTGGAAAAGGGACTTTAACTAAAATCAGAGGGTTTACGACATTAGGTTCAGTCCAGACACCTCAAACAAAATTCTGATCCCGCCACAATCAAACAGGGGCCTTTACATTCACAATAAGCTGAGGAGCATGTTTCTTTATTGCTGCTGCTCCAACCATCACCTGTCTTAAATGATCACTCTACCCTCCACATTCTCTCAGACTCCCATTAAGGTTAAACCTTCCCCTTATTACCAGCTGAACTCACAATTACCCTCCTCATCCCTGCTGGGACACCAAGGAGAACCAGTCACAAATAAACGCTGATCAGCTACAACACTGTCCAGATTAAGTAGCAATTTGTCAGAAATCAGAGGGAGGGAGATTTATTTCTCAGAGATAATGATGCTAGAGATAATTTAGAGCGAGATCTTTGAATTTGTAACGATAATGCTGGAAGATCAACATCTTTTGGTCAGATCACAATCTGATGTCCAAACAATCATTCACAATGTTTTTAATACTAATTCCTTGTTGTACAAACCCAAATTGATATAAGAAGTATCTTAGAAAATGATGATCTTAGTCACCATCTTTCACAGCTCATCTGTGTGGCTCAGTCACTTCACTGAGCTATCACCATCAATCTTTCTCAAAGTGAAGTGAAGCCTGTAAAAACAGAAGGCTGATGACAGAGTGTAAACACACCACTGCTCCACTGACTGCTGAATGAATAAAAAAAAAAACATTTGATGTCAGGAAGTAACTAAATTCATTTCAATCTGACCAAAAAAAAACAGAAATCATTTATTTTACTTTTACATAGTCAGTAAAAATTTTAGACAAACTGGGAATGAAAGGCAGAAATACAGATAAAAACAGACACTAAGCATGTAAAACATAAAGACAGAAATGTAAACATGCATACATTTTAAAAAAAAACTGATGGTAAATTAGTAATGCTCTGTATCTTTATGTTATTCATTTAAATGTTGCACCTTCAGGGGTGAATAACATAAGACATAAATATGGTAACAAGCGGCTGGAAGGTATGATGTAAATATTCCTGTTACATTTCTCACACGCACACATACATCCATACATCTCAAGAGAACTGATAGCAATCATTTAGCTTAATAATGTATGAAAAGGTAAGTTAAAAAAAGACTATTCAACGTCCAACAATATGCACTGTACAGGATACTGACATGTAATCTTCATAACCTCAATATAAGATGCATTTTGCAAGCTGGCCTAAGGATTGTTTTTACTATTCCAAATGAATAATAAACAACTGATCATTAATGTGCACCTCTTAATGTGTCTGAATTCCCACATCACTCACTGATCAGTCATTCTAAATTCTTACACACACAGTGGACATTCATGACTGACACAAAAGACCATCATCTTGGATGATGTCAATAAGGTGCACTGCTTAGATACTGGACGTTGAGAGGATCTCCTCCACCAGATGCTTGTAGACCCAAGCATCTCCCTTCAGCCTCTGTCGACGAACCCCAACGACCTCCAGCCTCTGCAGCAAGCACACCTCCAGCTCAAACGCCATGGTTACCTTCCCAAAATCACCCGAGGTCTCACATTTCAGGGTGTACCTAAATGATGTGTGAAACAAACATTAGGGTAAAAACAGCACTATTTGATGAAAAAATTAACAGTTAGGACAGAAAGAGTGTCTTCTTACCCTTTCTGTGTGAAGACAACATTTTTCTCTGCCAGAATGGACAGAATCTGGTTTAGGACCTGGTCTGGATTGGTCTGGCTGGTCAGAGTCACATTATACTGGGCCTAGAAGATAAAGCCACTGATGAGAAATTCTGGGGATTCAATTCAATTGTAAATGACAGCAAATCAAATTCGATGAGAGACTAAATCAATTTGTTCCTTAATCATCAATTCATAAAAATAAAAAAAAGACTGACAAAGGACTTCAGTATATGTGCTTGTAAAATAGCTTGTACTGAATTAAGAAAAAAGTGAATAAGCTAATAATGAAAATAACTGTGTGACACAAACTTTTTTGTTTTGGTATGCTTATACCTTAATCTTGCGTGGACCATCACGAAGAGCTCGTCTCTTACTGGGGGTGAGCATGGTGATCACCTTATCCAGGCCTCTCTCCAGGGATCCAAACATCTTTCCTCCTCGCTTCTTCTTCCCACTGTCTCCTGTGACAGCCATGTCCAGCGACCTGGACCTGGAGAGCAAACACCATCCCACATTCAACATTGAACTACATCCTATATCAACATTACTTCCAAAAAGAGTCGCCCCCTCCATCTCCATCTTTTCTGTGGTCCACTCACCTGCGCTCTGGACTGAAGGCTAGTATCTCAATGTTTGCAGGATCCTTGTTCTCAGCTGCCATCTTCTTACTTTGCTCCTTAGATGTGATGTCACCACCTACCACATAACAGGAGAGGATGCCACCTTTACTCAAAATAAACCACAAAGACCATCAAGAAACAAACTTAAACTGTATTTTAGTTTTTTAACAAAGAAAAATATATTGTAAAGTTTTAAAAACAGTACAAAAAACCTACTGCAGATTAGTAAAAAATAGGCATTGAGATGGAAACATGTCATTCTTTAGCTGCTTTTCTTTCCTGGGTTATACTTTGTCACATAACAGCGCATTAGTGAAAGGAAAATTCTGAAATGTTTGATATCATACTGAGGCAGACTATTCAGGCAAAGGTCAGCGCCCCACTTCTGTCCAAAAGATCAACCACAACAGAATAACTCTACTGCATTTACACACATTTCTTCTGAAATTACCTAACACTGGTGCTTAACATATTCAAAATTACCATTAATGCAAGATCATTTTAATGCACATTCACAAATCAAATTAAAAATACTTTAATTCCCAAAAGGAGATTCTAATGTACAAGATTTTTTTGTAAAACCTAAAATATAATTGCCAGTCTTTTTGTAATCTAATCTGTCACAACTTGGAAAGTACAGTTTTTATTTTTAGTCTATATTGTGCATATGGCATTAAGTTTTAATAAAGAAAACCATTCTTGAGGTATTTTGTCTTGAGCTGCTAACAGGAAAATTAGGAGAAAACCAAAAGAAAGTCTATATCTTACGGTTCTTGCAGAGCTGCAACTGCACTGATCAATAAATCCATTGATGAAAAATTAATTCAGTATATTGAATATTTCCCACATTAAAGCTTTGATTAAAGTTTAGACAAAATTAACAAGGTACCGTTCAGAGAATATGGAATACCTCAACAGGGGACAGGATTAAATATGAAAATGTTCAGATAAAAGCCCTTTGCTCTCATCATGAAAGTGGCTGCATTTGACTTTGGATTTTTGAACACAAAGACAAACTAAGGCTGACACACATACACTCATGCAAACCCACAAATACAGACACACAACAGAGAGTTGGGCTTTAGAGGCAAGAGAACACATGTCACAACAACCCATGTGGGACAATGAGACAGTAGGAGACAGCTACACCTGTCACAGCACACGCCTGGGGACAGACATACACAGTCCACTGTGTGTGGGTGTGTGCGTGGACAAGCATGTCACAGGGAGCGTGTCTGCTCAATGCTGCAGCCCACAAAACAGAAGGCTGCAAAGAGAGCAGTGCTGCGCTGCAAGGATTTAACATCACCAGGTCAGCTGCAGCGAGTTCGCCGGCTGTTGGCCAAATTTTTACAGGAAACTAATGAGGCTGGACGTCTGAGCAGAAAGTCACTGTGACAAATAATTAAGACTTTAATGATTCTCCATTCATATTAGTGGCCTTCATTTAGAGATAGTGAATAGAATTAGCTTCCTGATGATAACCTCACCTTTGCGTTGACAGTGATAAGTGTGTGTGCATATGTGAATCCAAATGTGTGTCCATTTTCAGTGGTGTGATGACAGCTAAATCATTAAAATATGAGTGGCTTTGGGATAAAAAAAAAACAGCAGGCCCAATAAATGAGTTTATTACCAGAAGACAATTTACTTGCAAATGTGTAGCATGTGGTTGTGGCACTTGTGATTATGAGAGTGGCAAGAGACTTAGGCTACGGGATAAACGAGAGGAGGGAATGGGGAAAAGGGCATTTGATTAATGTAAATCTAATCTAATACAAAATGTACTTCAGTCACTTGTTTAGAAGAACAAACAATTACAGTATACAAATAAACCGTATGACCCTCTGTATTGTCTATACCCCATTACTGCCACTGGTTGAGCAGCAAAAGAAATGTCTTCTTACCTTTAGGTGTGCCCACATTAGATTTGATAACACCTTTGTTTTGACTGGGTGTGGTCAACACCTTCTTGTTGGGGTGTGCATTCTTCTTACTGGACACAGGGGTCCAGGGGGGAGGCAAAACAAAATTTTCAGCTCCCTTCTCTTCAGCAATATTTTCCTTGTTCTCAGTGGTTCGTACTTGATCTCTCTCCCTCCTCTCTTGGCGGTGTGGTGTTGTCCTGCCCCTCTCTGCTGCTGGGCTGTGACCATACCTTTTTTCCACTGATGGAGACATGAACCTCTTTAGAGATGCAAAGAGAAATATCTGGTGTGAGTAGATTTCCCTCAAAGAGTCAAGCTGGCTTTATTGATACATTTTACACAAGTCAAAGGGTCTACGTTGTCCATTGTCTGTTACTTCCCAAAAAAGGGAAGCCATGAACTACTCTTACTTGTCTTCATTTTCACTTGTTACATATGAGGTTTGTTCCACGTCTCAACCCAATTTTAAAACCAGTATCACGCCTACCCAACCTCCTTCAACCTCTCTGCCATGGCTGCTTCGTCACCCTGCCTTCTAGCATGTGTAAACATAAACTTTTTAACCAATACTCCCACTTACTGAAGCTACTACTATACACGTGATAAAGAAGCAGACACTTCCACATACTGTATCTTTGTTTGTGCTTCCATCTGGCCGACCTCTCACTCCCTGGGGTGTGCGCTGTTGGACTGACACCCATGGACAGTCATCAATGCATTCTGAGCAAAAATCCAAAGAACCAACAATCACAGCATCGTCATCCTTGCTGAACTGAAGGACATCTCTTGACTGAAAGTGATAAAGAAATAAAAGAAATTGTAAAAAATAAAATAAAAACAGAACAAAAATCTCCACATCAGAATTGGGTAAATAGAATCAGTAAGTAAAGCAATGTGGTTGACCGAACATGTAGCCATGAGTAGCGCTAAATGAAACAAAACATCACAGGAGATGTGGTCTGGTTTCTGACCTGCAGTCCTTGGTGCAGAGGAGAATCCTCGCAGGCAGATGGCTCAGGGCGCAGACGGACAGGTTTTCCCCTTTGCTTCTTTGACAGCAGCAGCAAGTAGGTAGCTGTGGTCTGGTCATACCTCCACTGAAGGAGTCAAGATTAATCCATTAATCTGCATTTCTAATGTGTAATTTTAGATTTAAAAACCATATATCTTCATATGCTACACCATCCCTAACCAATCCAACTGACAATAGCATGATAAACTGGGATACAGCAAGGGAGATGCTCAAATGCACACAGACACATACCTCCTTAACCAGCGCTGTGGTGCTCTCTCTTGATCGCTTCATGTTGACTGCCATCTCAGTGATACAGTCTTCATCTATGTGGCCAAGCTACAAGAAGAAAATAAATACAGACATGTAACCCCTTGAAACTATAATAATAATAATAATAATAATAATAATAATAATAATCAGGCCATGGTCATATCAAGAGTTTAAGAGTGATAGTGAAATGTGCAACCATATACATATACAATGACTGGAGAAAAAAGGAAAAAACCCACATAAAAGGATCATGTTTAGCAGACAAGAACCAAGTTAAGTAAGGATAAATACAACAGGCTGATTACTACCCGTCTCCATAACAAGCTAAGCTATCCTGGTAATTTTGTTCTGTTTATACAGTTATGTCTTGTGTGTCTGTACCGGCTGTCTGCTGAACCACTCTACGGGGCTGTTGTAGTCCTTCATCACCCAGGGATGATCCAACAGCTGCCTAACAGTCATACGCCACTTGGGTTCCACCTACAGGACACACACAGAAACTACAACTCAACATTTAAGAGCACACATTCCTGTTATTTTATGTTTTACATGGCAAACCTCAATGATATTTCATTTATGTAAAATGTTTTAGATTTCTCTGAAGACATAGATGAATGTCCCTTTTTGTTACTGTAAATCCACAGCAGATGTTAGATTTCAAAAAGAGCAGGAGTGTCATTACACCGTTTTTACCTGTGTGCCAAGATGTCTAAAACTCTAAACCAGGGATGCCCAAATTTTTTACCTCCAAAGGCCAAAGTGAAAATGTGTCAGTGAGCCCTGGGCCAAAGAGCAATTTTAAGGGTGCAACACAGATAAATGTAAATCATAGTTCATTTCATTATTGTTCAATAATTCAATAAATGCATGCTTTTCCTTCAGTGTAAATAACACGCTACATAAAAACACCAATATGGCAAAGTAACAATAAAGCCATAGTTAGAAAGACAAAATAATTGCAGTCACTAAATTGCAACCAAATATAGTGCAAAATGTCATCAACAAACAATGCATGTTCATTAAATGTAGGGTAGGAGATGTTTTCCAGGAGCATTTTTTACTATATTGCTTAAAATCCCCTTCACACCCCAAATTGCAGCCAATTAATAAAATGCTCCAACACAAAAGTAAAACATTTTAGTCACCTGTGGAACAGACAGGACTGAAAAAACACCATCCAATCATTTTAACCGGCCCATTGTAAATGACTGAATGGTGAAATGTCTATCAAACTCAACTGCCATTTCCCCCCCACCCTGTGTTTCTTTTAAAGAGCAACTTGAAGGTTAAAAGCATGATTGATGATTTGCACGAAGCATTTTTTATAGATAATATCGATCTTCTGTTTGTTGATGACCGTGTATTGAAATTAGTAATTTACTATTGAAAACGGCAAAACACCTCTAAAAACATGTTTGCCAGAAGTGACGTAGCAACAGACATGGCTAACGCACCTGAACAGCATGGACTTGTTCCAGAACTGAAGGTCCTGATTCCTACAGATTTGAACCTGAAACTACTAACAGGGTCTCCACCATCCAGGAGAGGAGACTGTTGATGGCAACGATAGTTTGATATTAACTCCTCAGTCCCACGAACACGGAAGCCTACTCATGAAATCATGCAGCCTGCTGCTCCCTGACCCTTCCTCAAACTAAATAAATTTTCATTCAAACGAGGTTTAATATTTATGTGAAGAATAGAAATTTCTACATATTTCAGCCACAGGTCTCTGACTGCAGGGGATTTTGATCAGTTCTATTTTTAGATTCCCGACATTGTGGATGAGATGAAAGGCGTTTCTGCAGAGGAACGTCTAACAGGGTTTATGAAGGGAAATGCTATACTGTTACGACAAACGACATTTTTTATGAGGTTAAACCGATTATTTAGAAGTTAAAGTCAAAACAGATCAGTCACTTCTGCTTCTACAGCAAAGACTTGAGCTGCGGCTCAGCTGCGAAGCCGCGGCGTGACGCTTCCGTCCTCAGAGGGATGTACCATGATCAGGGAAAATTCTAATGCCAACAGACGTGCATCATTTTCATATATATGCACACGTAGTTCGTCAAGTTAAATCACTGTTATATCACTCCGTTACCGGCGTCGCCATAGCAACATGTACTCAATCGGTCCAGATCAACTGGCTTTTGACAGGTGAATGAGAGAAATGTGCTGTAGCATCAAACGGTTGTTTATCAGAAAATTACATTAAGGCCATCATAAAATAGTTCTACATACCTCAGCATATTTAACATGTTTTGTGATATATAAATATAAAATGTTTACTGTGTGGGACCAAGCGGATTAAACAACGCGGACCTCTGCATTACATGGTTTAAATCCACTGCGCATCATGGTGTTCTAGACTCCGCGTCCTGCATCAAAACAATTTAATGCACGGGTCCGAGTTGTTTAATCCTTAAAAAGTCCACAGACGTGAGCATCCGATGTAAAATCTCATCAGATGATGTAGCAACAAAACGTAGCCCCGCTATGTCTCCATTCAAACGTGTGAACAGTCAGCTGCTTCCTGTTTGGGTTTCACTGCACTTCTTGAAGATAAGGTCCCAAATGTTATAGAACAGAGAATACTTCCACATTATGCGATGCAGAACGTAAGGAACCTTTTTTTTTTTTTTTTTTACCATCTACACATTTGCGTACATAATCAAATCCTTGCTAAACTTACTCCCTTTGCTTCAGGGTTTGATGGGCTGTCTGCAACTTCCCCGTAACGCAGACATGATCTACTTCTTGCCGTGGCATGAACAGGCACTGCATCCGTCTTTAAACTACTCTCTGCATACTTCGTTATCCCATCAAAAAAGCTGTTGAGCCACTTGCCACACAGTCTTTTCCATAAAGTAGAGACTGTAGATGACAGCGTGTCTGGAGGGAACGGACTTTGCAGTGAAGTCCTGGCGCTTCGCCTGGACAAATCTCCCCCAGGAGTGAAAAGTTGGACTCTTCCCATTTAGGAACATGTGGATACGATGTCTAGAGAGATTTGAGTTTTTACATCCTGCACAAACACAAGTGATCACAGTGACAAAACCTCGGATAAAAACAGCCGACTTCCACGATAAACGGATGCAGTTAGCTGCTGGCTCTTCGGTGTTTACCTGCTGCGACGTCACGAGGTACAAAGAGTTTTGTGGAGGCAGTAAATTCAGACGAGCTAGATTTGGCGTCATTTTTTATAAAAACATTTTTAAAACCTTTTACCTATGCCACTGTGTCCCTCAAACATGTTAAAAACAGTTTCAAACAGTGTATTGTGGAATATTTAACCTGAAAGTTGCACTTTAAGGCAAGCCAAATTGCTAACACAAGTGGGACACACAAGGCTGATCTTTGGACATTACCAGCCTCTCAATGTCAATGTTGCTGAATGTTTCGTATCGTAGTGGCAACATGCATTGTACTCCTTTTGTACAGCCTTACAGCTTTAGAATTAATATCTGTAAAAAAAAAAAAGTATTTTTCTTCCCATGCTGTATTAAAACGCCTCTTGTCTGTATGCCACTGCCTATGGTGCTCCATGTTGATTGGGTAAGTCCACGAGTTTAACTGCATGTGCAAAGGGTCATGGGGGATCTTCCCAAATTAATAAAACTTGATAGGAACAGCAGCACCATGAATGAGATGTGTAGCCCCATACAGCCCTATATAAAGTACCGATTTGAAGACCATAACAATGTTAGTAATGTGGTTAAACTGTGTTAAGGTCTGATGCTCAAGTCAATGCAAGAAACAGCAGATCTCACATGTACAAAGCAATTACAATAGTTTTGATATCTAATTGGTAGAGCAAATTTAATAGTCTAGCAGGCCAAATTTGGGTACCCCTGCTCTAAACAGTAGAAAGTCAGGAATAGAGTGGTCAACAGACAAAGAAATTACAAGAGCAAACATTGACTGAATACACACCTGCATCATCTGGTTGAGGAGGAGGATACTACCTGGAGAAAGCCACTGTGGGTTGTCATATTTACCCCTCTGAAAATGAAAAAAGAAAACAAGATTAAAAGACACTGAAGTGGAAACAAACAAAAAGGTTCTCCATTTTTTTTAATTTGCTCTGTTAGCTGTATTTCAACCGCAAATTTTACAGGAAGTGATACAAACACAGCAGTGTTCTTACTGTAATCTTCTTGTAAAGGACCACACAGTTGTCATCATCAAAGGGTAGGTATCCACAGAGCAGAGCAAACAGGAGAACTCCCATGCTCCACACATCAGCCTGGAGGTTATACATCACGCAGCATTTCAACATCAAGTCTTACAGATAGGATTTCACCGCTCAGTTGCACCGAGTCATGCACCAGCGAATATGATCCGAACACCATGAAAGCGCAGACTTGTGGAACAGGCAGGTAATTATTATTCTTACAGAGAATAAATGCAGATTCTGTCACTTGAAATCATCTTCAAATCAAAGCCTTTTTTGCCAAGTTGTAAATGATATATAACTGATATGCCTTACCTCTGAACCAATATATGCTTTTCCCTGGATAAGTTCAGGAGCAGCATATGCAGGGCTCCCACAACACGTCATCAGCTCATAACCCAAACCTCCCTGGGACAGAAGCAATTACAAGACAATATTAGGAAGGGTTTTTTATCTTTTTTTTTTTCAAAAAAAGGCAGATAATTGGAGGAACAACTTTGTAAAGACATTATATGACTCTCGTCCTTTAAGTTTCAGTCATTTTCTATGTTTGATCTACCCACAGTGGGACAGGGAATGTGGTGCTTTACCTTAGGTTTGGCACATAAGCCAAAGTCTATAAGCTTCAAGTTATGGTCCTCATCGATCAACAGATTTTCCTAAGGTTCAGAAAAACAAACATTTCAGTGGTCACTGAATTGATCTGTGCTTACAACCAAATGCACACTTATTGGTTTGTCTCTTGACATACATGAAAATTATTGCAATTCTTACTGGCTTTAAATCCCTGTGTGCATATCCTTGGCTGTGGACGTAGGCCATCGCCGATACAATCTGCCTGAAAAACACTCTGGTCTCCTGCTCTGGCAGCCGGTCCTTTGCTATGATATAATCAAACAATTCCCCACCTGGACAGTACTGAGATAAGGAGAAAGAAAAATTAATCCAAATAACAATTTCATACTCTCTGACATACTCTGTGTGTACTTTATGGGACTTTACCTCAAGCACCATGAATATCTGAGTGGAAGTCTCTATGACATGGTATAGTCGACAGATATGTTGATGACTCAGATTCTTCATGGCTTCAATTTCCACTTTCACACGTGGCAAGTCATCCTGTGGAGAAAGATGGTCATTTTTTCATTATTTTTCCCATCTTATTTTAATAGAGCATGCTGTTTTTGTCATTTTAATGTTATTCTATGTAGGACTCGTTTTCATTCAAATATCATAACCCAGTTGATAAATTAATAAAAAACTCTCGCCTTAAATGAACCCTGTAAGCTTTACTTTTTTCTTACTTAGAGTGAAGTAAGGTTCTCCAAAAAAAAATCACAAAGATACAATGTCTGTAAATCTTATGGGAATATGAAATACATATAAAACAGCGCAGTTGACTGGATGGTAGTTAGACTGATCAAGATGAAGCTCGAACAGTAATCCCAGAGAGCAATTACCCCATTTATTTATCCATTTAAATGCTATTTCAATGTAAATGTTGTATAAATTAATTTCTGTTGGCAACAATGGCAACAAATGTTGCCATTGTTTTTCTTATCATGTAATGATCCTTTCTAATATGCTGAAACAAAATTACTTGAATAGGATCTTTAAAAAAGTGGGGTTATTATTTTAATCTTTTGAGTTATTAACAATAACAGTTCAGTGAAATAAACTGTGTTCCTAATTATTATGCATATTCTGTTTTATGCCGACAATGAATATGATTTTTTTAAAATCATCTACAATTGTATTCAGTTAATATAAATTTCATTGAACAAAACCACAAATGATGTAAACAGCATTGTCCTGCCAATAACTCAAAATACAGTGTTGCAAATTATTCTACAAAACAGTTTTAAAACAAAGACCCCTATGATGAGTGAGATAAATGGACCAAGTTTTCCCCTGCCCGGACGCGGGTCACCGGGGCCCCCTCCT
>JAOXYM010000004.1:9579581-9593807 GCA_028567055.1 Leptatherina wallacei | reverse complement strand
GGCACCACAGTGAGTAGTCCGGTTAAGACTTTTACAACCGGACTAGGACAAGAGTCTGCACTTTTAATTTTTAATTTACTTTATATATTTTATTAGATGGTACTTTATTTTTTTTTATATTGCTGCTGTGATGTTTCAATTTCCCTTGGGATTAATAAAGTATCTATCAATCTATCTATCTAGTAAATGATGGCACTATTTAGTGTAAAATAATCAAAACAATAATCTAAGATATTCTTAAAGTGAGAATACCACTGTAATTTACAAAGTGCACGTGTAGTTTTCTGGGTTCTCAGTCTTTCTCACCCATTGCAGATGCTGAGTATTGGGCAGCCAGCAGCATGAACCATATCTGTACCGAGTGAGATATAAATACTTTCCCTCTCTGCAGTCTTGGACTTTGCAGAATTTGAAGCCTTAAATGAAAGATAAAATGATGGCTTTGTCCATCTTTTATATACAGCTTTAGTATTACTTGTGACACATACATGCATCTCAGACACGCAAACATGCTGCACACCAAATTTGTTCCATATGGAGCTGTGACTTCTGAAGTTATCTTTCACACTTAATCCACTTGTAAGTCGATCATCAGTCTAGGTCAATCACTCTGACTTATTTTGGTGTGGCTTTCATGTTTAGTGGGAAATATCACGAGACGTGAGATTGCAGTCGCCAAGATGTAGTGGTTCGTTATTGCATTAAGTGTGTGTTTGGAAGGGAATCTGTCAGAAACTATGACCACACTTCCAGCAGTATTCTGAGTTTATGTTTAAGTCACCCAGGATAGCTGTCTGTCTTAATGGGAAGGAAATGGTAACAGAGTGATACAAAACAAACACTTTAGTAGAAACAGAAACCTATGCTAAACTCGTGGAGAACAAATTAACCTAGTTTGCAAGCATTTTCTATTACTTCTTTCTTAATAATTACCAGGTTTTTGAATGCCTCTTCAACTCAGTGGCTTCTGATCATAGCAATGGTTTTGATCTTCACAATTGAGGACAGACATGTAGTGCAAAGAGTTTTTGGGAATGGTCATTACCAAACTTATGTGTGACTACCATACAACCACACTTGTGAAGTACTGCACTTGATTTTGTCCAACCATGTCTCTGTCCTGTCAGTTGGGATGTTGGGGAGTGGTCGGATTGCGGCAGGAGGTGTGGCCCCAGCACTCAGCAACGCCAGGTTATCTGCCGCCAGGTAACCCACGTTCATCTCAACAGGACTGAGACTTCAGCTGCTGTGTCAGCTGAGCTTTGCAGTTCATCTGATAAGCCAGTGACCAAGGCCACATGCCAGCTGAAGATTTGCAGTCAGTGGGAGATACGATCTGAGTGGAGCCCTGTAAGGACAAAACACACTCAATCATCAAACAGCGCTAAGCAGAATATTTCCACTCCACTATAACCGAATCACTGCTTATTACTGCAGGAGTTAACAAGCACTCGGAAAGACACGTAATATGTAATTAACAAAAAACAATGGACTAATAGCTCAGTTATACAGACTGTTACTGAACAAAATCAATGCAGCAGTCATACCTCTGTCTCTTTTATCTTTTAGTGTTCAGTACCATGTGGAGTGGGCCAGCGCAGCAGGGAGGTAGTGTGTGTTAGCAACCTGGGTGATGTGGATGATGATGAGGAGTGTAACATGAGCTTAAAGCCAGAAACTCTACAAAACTGTGACATGGGAGTCTGTGCACGCAGCTGGTTCACTTCTCTCTGGAGCCAGCAGGTAAAAATGCAAATGTTTGAGTTTCAAAAAATATTGTGTGTCCGTATCTTTCTGGGTTAGTAGAGTAGGGGAGGAGGGGGCACAATAGATATATAAGTGAGGATCTTAGAGGAGAAAAGTGACACTAAACAGCACTATGTGTGATATTCTTCAGTGCTCTGCAGAGTGTGGCAGAGGCAACAAAACCAGGTCAGTTGTATGCCTGATGGATCATGTGACTGGGCTGCCATTGGATAACTGTGAAGGGGAGCGCCCCTCAGAAGTGACACCATGTGACTCAGGCCCTTGTCAAAGTCAGCTTGAGTGGTATACAGGACCTTGGGGCCAGGTAACTTACATACATATGTGTATAGCTCGCACACACTATTAACTGAACACTCACTTGAAGCCTCGCTTTTGTTCATGGGTTACGCAAGTGTTCTGCAGAGTGCGGGAATGGCACCCAGACCCGGAGCTTGGCTTGCATTTTTACCAGCAATGGTCGAAAAGAAGTTGTGGACCAGTCAAAATGTTCCAGTCTGTCTAATCCAATCACAGCTCAGCTCTGCAGACTGAAGCCCTGTGGCGTCCAGTGGTATGTCACAGAGTGGAGTGCCGTAAGTGTCCCTCAGTGTTTGCCAGTTCACCCAAATTATTCATTGTGTTTATTTTTTCACCATCTCTGTAACTATGAAAAAGCTGAATTTCATACTCTCAACTATAAAAAAAACTCATGGATTGATTTTCTATCATATTTTGGCTTGTAGTCAGTCTGCACTACTGTTGTCTAATCAGCTTGGCAACATGTGTCTGAATTTGAATGGACATTTCATTTGTCTATTTCTGTGATCCAGTACCATAGGCCCATTTAGGCGCATACCATCACACCGCCTATACATGTTTTACAAGCGATGATGTATCCTTAAACTTCAGAGCTGCTTCAAGACCCCATACTCCAAAACTCAATCATGTAACCCTTTGAGCCCCGTGCCTATTTTTAGGTCTCTGCTCAAAAATTGATGATGTGATCATTAATGAAATGAGTATATCTCTGTAACCACTTAACCACTTGTGCTTAACTATCAGCATGTTACTGTTGAAGAATAAGTGAAGATGGCACATAGCACAAATGAAATTTTTTTTTTAAGGCTGGCCCAATATGAATATTATATAGAGCTGTAGCTCCAAATCTCTATCAAATCAGAGCACAATATGTGAACATTATCTCTGGGAAAAAAAATAAAGATAAAGTTTTAATATATCAAAATAGCTGATAATTAACTTTTATTTCTTATGTTTTATCCTATTTTGATTTTTTGTAAATGTACTTTTAATGCTTTTTCTGCACTTCACTATAGTTCTCCAATGTTTTATTTAAAGCATACTGAATTGTCTTGTACACACAAATAAAATTGCCTGGTCTTCAAGGTGCTCAAGTAAAGTCTCCAAAAACAGTTTGACACCTTCTGTTCTCAAAGTCCCTCCACTGAGGGGATTCAGGTTTTAAAAGATTAAGGATGCAGGCTTCTGATAATGTTACATCTCATTTTCTTATCTCAGCCATAATGATCTCCTTCACTAACAGAGAATGTTTATGACCATTTGCAAATATTCTGATGCATTTATTATTGAAGCCTCAACATAACCTGTTTCACTTCCATTGAGAGCTCTTTGCATTTATGGATTCCCAGCAACAGCACTAGCTACAAATGCAACATTTTGAATAACTTTGCTTAATTGATAAGAAAAAAGGGAATAGCTCACATCTCCACAAAACTACTGACACACTAAAAGAGCTGAAATACTGTATCACAACCCTTCCTACTTTTTGATTAAGAATATTCTTGAAAGAAAATGTGGACTACTAAGTTAAATGCAAATGTTTTAAACTATTTTTATGTTATGATAAAAAATTTTTAATCCCAATTGGGAAATTAAGTTCTGCATTTTTTTTTTTTTACACATATATCCAATAGATTTACCAAAGACCAGTGGGCTGCCATGTTTCATTTCCTGGGAAGTGGTTGATGATTTAAGGACCTTTACTTAGGGGCCCACACTAGCCCACCTTTATTGCCAGTCTGGGGGAATTTACCTGAGTCGTCTAGATCCAAGTTCACCTCTGTAACCACTAGGCTACCACTCTCCCATCATATACAAGTGACAAAAGTGGTGTCCACATTTGTGTGCATGTTGATTATGTGAGATCTTCACTCTGCCTGTTTCCATCACCTCAGTGCTCCCGCTCCTGTAACAGTGGCTATCGTGTACGTGAGGTGCGTTGTCTTGCCGACAACATTGTCCCAAGTGACCACTGTGACCTCAGCTCAATGCCAGAAAGTCAAGAAGAATGCAACAACCAACCCTGTCTAGCTGAAATAAGTGAGTCTACTTACTGCTGTTATAATGCTGTGGTCTTGTGTACTCTGGCACGTGCAGCATTTGAGCCAAAGACCTGGCATAACTGAAATTAGTCTGGGATGCTGCAGACAAGCTGTCTTGACCAGGGAAAAAAAGGGGTCTTAAGGACCAGCCAAGGAAGTTTCATAGTTATTGATAACTTGACCTTCCAAATGTTAATATATATTTGCAATTGGATTAAAACAATGAATTATTTTCATTCACTTTCATATTTATTTTGCATAAACTGACACTTAAGAACGAAACAGAAAATTATGCTTGAAAGCTCAACAGTTCTGAAAATAAACCACATGGTTCTGGTTCAAATGTGCTTATCCATTTCATTTTATACATCTTTCAAAAGATATTTTCCCCTGATATTATGCATGCACAACATGGCACTTTTGAAGATAACAAATCTGCAGATTCTTTTCCAACAAATTTTTTTTACCAAATGCAGACACTGATACAGATATGTCACAAAGTTTCTTCTGCAACATTTTTCAGGCAAAAATGGTGAAATTCGTTCTAATTTGAGTTCTATAACGGTACTCTAACAGGGTTTTGGAAGTGGCTTATAGGATGTGTGAATTTGTATCAACTCATCATGAACGTGTTGACTACAAGCAGAAACATTTCTATCTTGTCTTTTCCTCCAGATGTTTCATGCAGTGACCAGTATCATAACTGCATGGTGGTGGTTCAAGCCCGTCTCTGCATTTACCCATATTACAGAGGTGTTTGCTGTGCCTCCTGCTTTCATGCCCAGAAAACATACCCCAGTTCATTTCAAAGAAACCACGTCCGCAGGTGATGCTGCCCGAAGATGGATAAATTTAGGTCATGACTAAAAAAGAAAAAACAACCATAAAGGTAAAAGCGCTGTCATGATGACAGCAACATTTTGTATGAAGAGTCTCACTGTGTGACTGAAATCTAAACCACTGTCTACATTTCCAAAGTCTGAAGGACTCAACTGATGACCTGTTCTGGGGTTTATAACTTTCACTTGGAAAGCTGCTGTTTCTGTAAAAATCCCCCTTCTAAACCACCAGATCTAGAGGAAAACAAATTGAAACTTGCCTTATAAGTCAGTGACATGCAAAAATAACCAATCACATATACATTTTTAACATGTTTGTCATTTTATTTCTTGTCACATGTAATATACCTGTATATTTATTCTCAATAAAAGTATACAACTGCTGACGATTTACTGTCTTATTACAAAAATTGATTATCATATAGTTATTGTCTCTACACCCCTCCAATAGAAACTTGCTGCAAGCCGCAGCAATTGCAGCTGCTATATTGCCATTACCAGGTTTTGTCTGGTCTTTAAAATGTAAAATATCCTCCTAATGGGCAGTGATCCACTAGATACATTATGAGCTCAAAAGCTAAACCGAATGAATCCTGATTTTTAGGCCATTATTTAATCTACACCCATGGCAGGAGATAATTAGTACAGAACTTCAGTGATGCCGGGGCTGGAACCTGTATGTGTGAACAATCCAAGTTTTATAATCGGTAATGTCATTGAACGATGTAGTGGAACCATTGCTCTGAACTAGCACTGCTGACCAAACAAATTGTTAATTTCTCAATACATGTATGTTTTATATACACTGCACTAAACAAAAAAGGGAACACTTAAACAACACATCTTAGATCTTGATGGAATTAAATTCCAGTTGAAAACCATTATTCATTACATAGTGGAATGTGTTGAGAACAAAATAAACACAAGAATGATCAATGGAAATCAAAATCATTAACCCATGGAGGTCTGGATTCAGAATCATATGCAAAACAAAAGTGGAAGATACGGGGAAGATAAAAAGGAAAGATGCTGACAAACTCCAGCGATAACAGAGGGAGAGACAAACTACTTGTGTCCCAGCACTAAAGTACATGTGTGTGCACGTTTGTGAGGGCATTTTAAGGCCCTTGCTTCAAATGGGAGTTAGATATGGTAAATAAGACCATATAAAAGTGACAGATATAAAATATTCATAAAGGAGTTAATAAAAGCAATGTACTTGGGTAAAACAATACATAAAAACAATCAAATCTCCAAAAATGTTGATAAAATAAATAAGAAATAGATAAAGAAAAGTAAAATATCAGTCTTGAGCCTCTTTTAAAAGTATTAACAGTCTGTGCAGCCCTGAGCTTCTCTGGCAGGCTGTTAAACAGTCTAGGGCCGATGGAACAAGGCCTCACCAAAGGTTTTGGCTTTGGGAACAACTAAAAGGGCTGCACTGGTGTGGTGGTTAGCACCGCAGCAAGGAGGTTGCTGGTTCAAGCCCCGGATGGAGTTTGAGCCAGAGGGGGTTGCTGGTTCGGGCTGGGGAGGGGTTTGAAATAATGGCCTCTCTGTGTGGAGTTTGCATGTTCTCCCGTGTATGTGTGGGTACTCTGGCTTCCTCCCACTGTCCAAAGACATGCATGTTAGGTTGGTCACTCTAAATTATCTCTAGGAGTGTGTGTGTGTGACTGGTTGTCTGTCTCTCTGTGTGTGCCCTGTGATGGACTGGCGACCTGTCCAGGGTGTACCCTTCCTCTCGCCCGATAATTGCTGGGATAGGCTCCAGCCCACCCACGACCCTTAATTGGATTAAGCGGTACAGAAAATGAATGAACGAACAACTAAAAGGCCGGTACCAGAGGACCACAGGGTCCTCGAGGGTTCATAGTCTAAAAAGATAATTAAGAAGTCCATGAAAACATTTATAAACCACTAAAATAACCTTAAAATCAATCTTGAAACGCATGGGGAGCCAATGCAGCAATTTTAAAACTGGTGTAATGTGTTCCTTCACTCTGGTCCTTGTCAGAACACGTAACACTGAGTTCTAGAGTAACTGTAAACTCTTTTTGGGAAGACCAGAAAGCAGGGCATTACCCTTCGGGGATCAATAAAGTATCATTCAATTCAATTACAATAATATATTCTGTTGGAAATAAAAGCGTGCATCAGCACCTCCGCCCTGGCAAGAGAGAGTAATGGGTGGACTCTGGCGATGTTTTTTGAGATGATAAAATCCTGTCTTTGTTACATTTCTAATATGTGGAATGAAATCCAGCTCAGAATCTAAAAGTACAGTCAGATTTCTCACACTGAGAAGATTTAAAGTTCTGTAATATTGGTAAAATGTTCAAGCTCTCAGTTTCAGGACCGACGTTTCAAACTTCAGTCATGTCCTGTTTGAGCTGTAAGAAATTCTCTGCCATCTATGTCTTTATATCTAAAACACAGTTTAAAAAGGATGTTAACTGGCTCCATGTCATCAGGAAACGCAGCGATGTAAAGCTGCGCATCATCAGCATAGCTGTGAAAATCAACACCATATCTCCTGTTGAAATCCCCATGTAGCAACAGATTAAAAAGAATTGGGCCTAAAATTGAACCTTGGGGAACCCCACACTGGATTTTACTGTATCAAAGGCAGCACTAAGATCCAGTAGAACCAGGACTGAAAGTTTCTTATAGTTCAAGTTACACCTGAGATTGTTTATCATTAAAAGGGCAGTCTCTACTGTGGTTCGTCCTAAAACTGGAATGATATTTTTCAGAGATATAGTTCTTATTCTTATTCAAAAACTCCTTCAACTGATTAAAAACAACTTTTTCTATAATTTTACAAAAAAATGCTAAGCTGGATACAGGTCAGTAGTTATCAAGACGACGCTTCACCACTGCTGGCTTAAAGGCAGATGGGAAGACGCTTGTCTGAAGAGAGCAATTAACAATGTTTAAAAGCTCAGGCTCAAAGGAACCATAAAACATTTTAAAAGCGATTTGGGAACGGGATCTAAAAAGCAGGTTGTTGGGTTAAGTTGGAAGAAAACTCAACCAAGTACTTTTGCATAAACCTGGACAAACTTCTCCAGTGTTTCCTCGGGTAAAAACAACAGTTCAGACACGTTAAAAACAACCTTTTGTTGAGATAAAAGACTGGATCTAATAGCATCGATTTCTGGGATGTGCCATCCTGGATGAGCTGCATACCTGAGCAACTTCTGTAGGTTGCAGACACCATCTCATGTTACCTCTCGTGGTGAGTGGGCATTGGCAAAATACAAAAGTGACCAAAAATCAGCCAGAAAGGATGAAGACAGGGAAATGGTCTTTGACCACCACCTTCAGGACCATTCCTTTATCGGGCGTGTCTTACCAATTGCCTCTCATTTCCACCTGCTGTCTGTTCCATTTGTACAACAGCAGGTGAAACCGATTCACAATCAGTGTTACTTCCAGTGGGACTGACTTTGAGTTACATGGTAATGATTGTGTCCCTTCATTTTTTTGAGCAGTTTATATTATGCTAGTCTGAACAGACAAAAAGAAATAGCAATATGAATGATCAGTGGTATTCTGGTAGGTTGTGTGAATGTGTTTAAGCATAAGCAGGTTAAAGTTTATCTTTTTTTTCAATTATGTATATACAGTATAGAAGCTTCATTGAAACAAAATCTGAATGGCAATTCATAATTGTACTTGAGCAAATGTTACATGCACTGTTGCATGTAATGGATCATCTAGAAAAACAAGAAAAAAAAACCTAACCTACCTACTGTGGCTGCTTCTGTCAGTTCAGATCTTATAAACTAATATTTTATTCAGAACTAACAATGAGACTTTACTATTTCACTAAAAACATCTCATCTTGAATTTGATGGCAACACATTTAAAAAAAATCTGGAACAGGCACAACAAAAGCTGGAAATGTGTCCCTGAAAAGAGCCAAGGGAACATACTTAGGTCAATTGGCATCTTCAAAAGGCAGTCTCTCTCATAAGTAAAGATGGGCAAGGGTTTAGTATACTAGTAAACAAATTAAAAAAGTTTCTCGATGTAAAAATGTGGAGATTTTGAATACATCATCAACTACAAGGCAACAAAGAATGATTTTAAAAATCCAGATATTTCTGTGCACAAAGGACATGGCCTAAAATCAGTAATGGATGACTGATCATAATCCATCTAAGCTCAAATTAATTTAAAATGTACCGAGGTAAAATGGAAAATTGTTCTGTGAAGAGTTTTAGTGTTGGATTGGCTGGTATGAAGTGCAGACCAGATCTTTCATCGACTGAAATTATTTAGATAAAGACCCTGTACTGTTGAATCCTATATCAGAAAAGAATGGAACATCTCTTTCAAAGCTCCAGAAACTGGTCACAGTTCCCAGATGTTAATGAGTTAAGTGTCTCACTTTCAAACATTTTTTGTATACGTTCTATTATGAATGACTTATGTTTTAAACAATAATTGCATTACTATATTTACATTTTGCATAGCGTCCCAATGTTTTCAGAACTGGGGCTGTAAATGCTGCATGTTTACACCTTCCTATTCAATCAGTAAAAAGTCACATTTCGTCTGCATTCATTCAGATAGTAAGACCATTGCTTTAATGGGACAGCTGGGTTGACAGCATGTAAAAGGCCATAATTCAAATACATGAACTTAAAGCACAGAAAGAAAACATAGAAAAAAATTAACCCAATGTCAAATCCACATTGCATTCCATTTCTTATAAAAAAACGAATGAAAAGAACAAGGACCAGAACTCTTTACATACACGTACGCACTCTCCCTTTATGAAGCTATAGATAAACGTTAATGTTCCCAAGGTGCTCCATAGTCTGTGTCCATGGCTGCAAGGCTGCACTGGTGGGGTCCATGCGAGTAGGCTGTTTGGGATGTTGATAGGAAAAATACTATATACGTCTTCAGGGTGAGCCTAGGCCTTTGGCATTGAGGGCTAAAGGGTCCACATTCGTGAGAAAATATCCATGTATGTTTGACTATATTCCGACACTATTACCCCAAAAACATTCAAGGCTCTTTCCATGCTGATAAAACTTTAACTCATTTAATATAGATATATATACACACATATATATTGTATATCTGTTAAAAGAAATGACAGGTGCTTTTTTTTTTTTTGCTTCATCCTTGGCATTAGGTGAGAGACGGTTGGGTGTTAATTATATTACTCAAAACTTCCACAAAAATCTTAAAAAAAAAAAAAGAAATAAGACAACTGTTAGCTCCTCCCCTTAAACTGTCCATAAACAGGACAATCACCACTTAGGTAAAATGTTATGGCAAGTGATATGTTCCACCTAAATTTCACTGTGAAGAACAAAAATATATATATTTCACTTATTTGATTTGTTCAGCTTATCAAATGCAAAAGCTGGTCTGTTTTCTTTTTAGCATCGTACCAACATTCACCGACTCAATATTGTAGAAGTTGTACAAAGACAAATACAGTAGGATACAATACAATAAAAAATACAAAAACTTTGTTTTTCTTAAATGATAATTTATCAGATACAAACCCAGAAACGGATTTTTGACAACAAAAAAATTTAAAAAAAATTCTTAAAAAAAAAAGAAAGAAAAAAAAAGTTAGCCCCTGAGGTCAAATGATAAAAGAGTAGCCATGTCTCCAACCAGATTTTCCTTCTGGATATTAACTTTATTTTTACCAAGTAGCATGCTATACTCAGGACTTTAGGCATCATCTTGAATGACTCAGTTAACATGAACTATGCAAGTGAACTAGTTTGGGTGTCATTAGTCACTAGGCGAGAGACTGAGTTAAGGAAAACGTGAAGGCACAATTATCTGAGGCAGGATAAACCTCAATAATCAAACACTGTTGTGTTATCAAAGGAGGGAGATTTAAAAACAGGGAGGAAAAAGAGGGAAAATACAAGTATACAGTTTAAGGTGTGGTTCAGATCTGAGAATAAAGAGGCAGTGAATCAAGTTAAGGCCAGATTACTTTAGAACGTCCAATCAGAACGCTCGCACAGCAAGATGATGTTAGAGCTGAAAAATATTGAGATTTGCCATATAAAAACGAGTTTAAAACCAGTTTTTGTCATAGGTTGGCTCGCTATATAGGATTTCTTTCTTGCGGTTTGCTCAATTATATTAAGCAAAAGCTTTTTTTTTTGCCACTTCAGAGGATGTTATTATGCACAATAAAGTATAAATGTTACAAGAATATACAGGGCTTCAGTCTATAATATCTCAGTAAGGAGTACATCCAAGCATTCAGGGTGAAGACTTTGGCTTTGAATAGTTAGTCTACATATGCACAAATATGAAACGCACATAGAAAACTTGTCATAGAAAAAAATAAAAGGACATGACAGAAAAAAAAGAAAGAAATGGACTACATGGCTCACACATTAATCTTTCAAAAACACTCATAAAAAAACAAAAATTTTTCTACAACAAAAAAAACGTAAAACCAAAAAGAAAAAATGGTTTCAAGTTTCTCCTTTTCACACTCCTCACAAATGATCTGGAATCAGATGTGTTCAGAGTAAAAAAGGAACAAGAAATACAATAAGAAAAAAAAAGAAAAAAAAGACTAGAGTTCGGAGGGCTTCAAGGGCTTAAGTTCAAGTTTGTCATTCCTCATGTGCAAGTCAATATAAAAATGCTACAACTCGTACAACGCTTTTGTCAACAAGACAGATTTGGGGGCAAGCCAAGTCCCCACAGTTTGCTAAATAAGGGGACTGGATATTGGCAGGCCAGCTTGCACTTCAATGGTGCAATGCATAGTCTCCACAGCAATGTACTTCCTTCCTTAGCTTGTCATCTCCTCCATTTGTCCACTCATGTGAAGGAAGAACAACTGTTGGAGTCTACCATCTTTTCTTTTCACTCTTATGGCCAAAGGTTTACCAGCTTCCTCCATTATCAAACACCACTCTAACCTTTCTTTCATTCCTATGACTTCTGTTTAGGTTGACTAACCCATTTATCTTACCATCTTTTTTTGTATTTCTCATTCGCTGTCAGTTTCCAAGTCAGAGTCAGACCACTGTACTGGGGCCATTTTCCCATGCCGCTGTGCGTACTCAATAACTGCCATGTAGCAAAAATGGTACTGGTCCCAGGTCTGGATGCTGAAAGCTCTCTGTGTGCGCATCCTCTGCACTGTTTGATGGACATCTACTGTGCCAATGTCCTCCAGCTGGGACAGGCAGATGTCCAGAGTGCAGAATGTACCTTAAAAGAAAACAGGAGAGATGATCAAAAAAAATGTGGCAGATCTCAGCCGGTCAGAAAAAAGAATAGGAAAATCCAAAACTAAAAAATCAAGACTGGCTTTAAGTTTCACACCCCATTCTGCCTTAAGCATGGCCTGTGTGTTTACAGAATATAATATTTAACCCTTTAGCCAAATTCTGCAAATTGTTAGTCAAATTACTGCTTAGTAATAAGACATTGTTTTAAAGATGCCAACAATTAATTCTACACGTTTTAACAGGGTGGTTTCAGACCTTTTGTTATCTACGATTATCTGAAGGATTCTGTAGTTTCAAGTTTTTTGCACTCAATGTGATCTTCAGTTTTCTCTACAAATTCTGGATTGAGGCCAACCGTATGCAGTGAATGATGTACCATGTGAATTTAGGTGACAGTACAAGAGATTTATCAAAAAGGCTTGGTGGTTCCCTTTGGATAATGAGGATTTAAGTCTGCAGAAAAACTCTGCCTTAGGCAGTATGGCCTTTCAGTAAGACATAGCTTCCAAACATTCAAAGTGGTCAAGAAACACTTTGTAGAAAAAAGAATCATCAATACTTTCAAGGGGTTTATCCAGTATCCAGGCATGAATCCAATCCAAAATCATTGAAAGTTTCTAAAGACCTGATTAATTGCAAGGAAGCACTTTAACCTCAAAAGAACTATACATAAACCAAAAAAGAAAAGTAGTTTAAATCCCAGTGGAGACAGTGAGGCTTCTTAATGCACTGACAAAGGGTGAATAACTTTGGACATCCCGCTTTTAGCAAAAAATCTAAGAATCGCACACATATTTAATATGCATTACCTTTAGCACAGTCTTGTCCCGATAACAAATGGACCGACTGATAATAAAAATGTCTGAATAATACTATACACTTACCTGTACGTCCAATGCCAGCACTGCAGTGTACAATCACAGGAGGACCCCATGAAGGCCCCCTCCAGCAGGATCCCAGATTCCGGACTGCAGCCTCCCTTGTTTGAATTACATGCTCACGAAAGTCCAACATAGCAGAGGCACTTTTAGGTACCCCAAAGTCTGGCCAGCTGACATAGAGGTAGTGGCATATTTCTCGTTTCTCCCCAGACTATCACATAGAGGGACAGAACAAGATATGAGACTTTTTCCTTTTCAACTGGTAAACAAGGAATCTTAAGCCGCTTTCAGACTTGCATCGTGGAATATGTGCGATAAAGTCCATCTGCTCTTTAACCGGAGTTGTCTTTTCAAACATATCACTTCCTCGTGGATAATTCCGGCTATGTTCAGATATGGGGATATTTTCCAGATAAATCTATTGTTGAAAAAGGGTATGACGTCTTTGTGTTGTGGTTTTTAACGGAACATTTCTTGTGCGTTCAGGCAAAATGACGTGCCGCAATATTTCCGCTCTTATGACCTGGTGGCTAGCTGGTAAATGTCCGCTACAGCTCCGAGGTAAAAGAGCGGAAGGTTTGTCTGAAATTAAACGGTATAAAAGACAAAGTCCGCAACAGAGCAAGTCTGAAAGGGGCTAAAGTCAGTGAAATCTTGCAAACTAATTGACAAAAGCAATCTCCCAGTCTAAAGATGGTATCATATTGTGCAATTAAATAGTCTGAATAATTTTAAATGAATGCAAGACTGATCTGATTTACCTGTGTGTTGTATAGTTCGAGATAGGAGAGTTTGAAGTCCTGAAACACCTGGATGTTCGTATTTTTAACCACAAAGTATCCATGCTGCTCCGTCCTGCCCTCCTCAATAGGCCAGTACTGACCACATTTGACACGTCCACGCTCTACAACCCTAAGAAACAAAGTTAAACCATTGCTCATTATTCAACACAAACACTGCGTTCTAATACAAAACAGAAAAGGTTGGGAGAGTACTGAAACAGATAAAAATCCCACAGTGATTCCTACATTTACTTTGACTCATTTTTCATTACAGAACCCAACATGCCTCATATTTCAGAACTTTCTTCAGTTAAATGAAGACAAAACTGAAATCATAGTTTTTGGAGCCAAAGAAGAAAGATTAAAAGTCA
>JAOXYM010000004.1:9550316-9562466 GCA_028567055.1 Leptatherina wallacei | reverse complement strand
ACTACTGTGCAACCATTAACTGAAAACAGTACATTATGCAAAAAATTTAAATTGCGCTACAACAACAACAACAACAACAACAACAACAATAAACTTAAAGAAATTAACTTTTGGGATGACCAACTTCATCATAGCCTGAAACCGCTTTGATAATATAGCCTACTCTTTTTGTACTTTAAGGGATAATGTATGGAACGCAGCAGGTCTTTATCGGGAAATAAACGGACCGAAAGGGCACAGCGGACCCTGATGCGTCCCTCCCCCTGGACATTGAAGGTACAATTCGAAACAAGTTACAGTGCATGTCTTAGTAAGTTAAAACTTGCAATTCCGTTGGCTTCATGACTGCTCTCTCCAAGCACTCGCCTTCTGTCCCCCCCCGTTCAGATAAGTGACCGGACTTCTTGCACTGCGGAGTAATATTAGGTTAAGCAGATTAAAAAAGAAAAATATATCCGTCGCCCATGACAGCGGACATTACATGAAATTAATAACCGCTAGAACGTTGGGAAAGCCCATTCAAACCAACAGGGCATTCTACTGCATTCTAAAGAGCCGTATAATAAAAAAAAATTCTTTAAGGTCATACCAGAGGTCTCTGCATGTTGTCTGCTTTTTACTCTGTTCTATGTCAAGATGATCCCACAACGTTTCAACAGTATGCATATGACAGATTTTTTTCACCCCTTGAGTTAGGTGCCTTTTAATGATTGAGGGATCCATTATGCCAGTGTAAAATGACTTGGAAAAACAAAAACACTTACTCTTCTTATTGTCAGGTACAACGACTGGATTGAAAATGAGGGAAACAGGAGGCAATGTTTGAAGAAAACTTTGAAAGCCGCTTGGAGCCTTGGGGAAACTACTGCTAAAGATCACGTTAAACGATTCTGAGAAGTCTTGAGAACAAAATATAAAGAAATGGAGGAGTGTTTCAATACTTTTGCCCTCCCTCCCCTTTTCAAGATTTAAGAGATGATAAATCACACTCGCTCATGAGAAACCTGGTAGGGGTTTTGGAAAGCACCTGTGACTAATTACCAGCGCCGATGTTCACCAGCCTTCACGGGGAAGATCCAAGACAGCAAGTCGTTAGTTTCAAGAAGGATCCCAATTTAAACGGATTTAGCTTTTGTTAAACAGATTCACTTAGTACTTAGAAGTATCTCTAAGTTTAGTATGTAGTCGTGTGTCCCGTAATTTAGCTGCCATCATTACTACATGACGATTAGACAAGCAGTCATAAAATAACACCATAGCGTCACTCGATATCAAAAGTCACGCAATGAGTTGATATCGAGTACTAATTTCAGGTCCTCCCCTTTTACTAGAGAGCGCTGTTGTCAGCACCAGTGCTGGGAATCGGTTTATCATTTCTGAGTTCACGAGTATATACAGAGCACTGGTTACTTGGCTACCAGTTTACACTCGCTCTGGGCGAAGAGACCCACGATATTTGTCAGTTTTCACTGTCATGGTATAAAATAAAAATCTACAACTGAAATTTAGAGTTGTCAGTCATTATCTATCTTAAAATGTTGTCTAACGCAGTGTTTTACTTCTGACAAGACAGCAATCGAGGAAATTCCCTGCAGATCAACAATAGCTATTAGCATTAGCTAACAGCTTGGTTACATGTGGTAGCTTAATAGCTGCCATTTAAAAAACAAAAAAAAAACCTCAAAAAAGGCATTAAGAGTAAGTAACATTAGCCAAAGAATGCGACGTTTTCTTATAAAGACATAGACAATGTGAAAATATGCATGTTGGCCATGCAACAATCGGATATCATAAGAGCGGGTACACGAGACATTGCCGGTTAAATGATCCCATATACTACTAGCAAACGCCATCATTGCTAACACACATGCTAAGTGCTGTCAGTCACACCGGAGTCAGTCGACCCAGGGGAGAGAGAACGGGCCAAGGCTGTGTATTACACTACACAGTTCCTAAGAAAAACACGTGATTAAATAAATAATCTAAATAACATCGTTTAGAGAAGAAAACAACAATGACATGTGTTTACCCTGAACATGAGGGGATGACGAGGAAAAAAATAGTCAAGAGACCCTTACCAGCTGCTCCTGAATTGTCAAGGCTTCCGCCATCTTGAAGCCTCCGCAACGTCGCAACGGGCGCGCCCACCAGTCGTTCGCTCACGCCCTGTGACAGATACGCAAAGCCCCGCCCACATGCCTTTACTGACATTTCATTTCACCACAAACATGAGTAACTTGGCAGATTGTTTTGTTTTGTTTTTGTATCAGTATAGTCAACCAGAAATGGCTGTTTATAAAGATTACTTAACGCTAACAAATTACCCCTTCTAACCAAGTGGGCCTACAGCGTGAAATTCTGTTTACATTTATCATTGGGCACAAAATAATTATAACGAATAAGCAAATATTAACTTGTTAATATCTCTGTAGTGATTTTAATGTTGTTATCTATATAGAAAATGTAAATCAATAATCAAAATCTTAAAGTACCTTATGAATAAAAAAGGAGAATAGGACCTGCATTTAAATTTTGTGCATCTCAGTAATTAAAAGCAAAATCAAAAGACCATTAGTTTTTTTTGGAAATCCCGTTCCTGAAAAGAATGAGCTAAATAAACTTAACCCTGAACTCATATAGTGCTTAGCCATCCAGTGTTTTTTTCGTTTAATATTGCGTTTGAAATGATTAATGTTAACTGTTGCGATTTTATTTTCACATTTATACACGTAAAACGTCTAAAAAAATCTATTTATTGACGCTCAGCTATTTGATACAAATTTTATTAAATTTTATATTACTACAAATTAGTTTTACCACCAAAATAAAATTGTGGTAGCGCCAGTAGAAGTGATAGGAACTCTAGTGGGCGCATCCGATAATATCACATCGGACAGTTTTTAGGGAAACACCGGTGAGACACCCCGGCGGTCTTTTTGATTTAGGTTTTGTTTAGTAATGCCCAGCAGAACGTTTACATATAGCAGCAAAATAATCAGTTAGACAGTGACGTTTTTTCCCCACGTTTGAAATACAGTTTATAATACACCGAAAAGAGTTATTTGAATGTCATGTTGAATAACATCCACTTACTCAGGTGTTTGTTAAAACCGGGACAAGTTCTTCGACATGACCTCGGGTCCCCTGAAAAAGAAAACTTACATGGGACAGCATCAGATCAAAAAGAAAGTCAGGTATGTGTATAATTTCACTTTGCTTTTGTTGGTGATTGTGATTAAAATAAGTCAGTCGTACTTGTGTTATCTTGACTTACGTGTACTTTTATTGATCCGAGTCATTTTTTAAATAAACATGAATGAATTGATAAAACTACATACTTCCAAAAACAGCATCCAACTTGATGATGAACCTCCAGATGGAGATGGGATGTTGCAAAATATCTGTAATCGGTCAGAAAAAACAGGCAAATCCCTGAACGTTAGCAGAAATAGCCACATGGTAAGTATGACAGTTGGAGTTTTCATTGTTCTTTTTGTTTGTTTTTTAAATCTGTGACTATATTTTAAAATGTGTATTTCCTGTATTAGGCTGGAGGAGCTGGGTGTCAGCTGGGGGAATCTACCCTAGCTCTTGACGAAGAGATGCTGCAGATTTTGGATGCTGCTGATCCCGTGAAGGTCGAGGTCCACAGTGTTTGTCCAACAACAGTAAGCAGACATGCTCACAAAGAATCAACATCTTTAGCTGCCTTTGCTCCTCCGCGACCCCTTGCACCGGCTGAACACAATAAAGAGGAGAGTGACTTGGTGCAAATGAGGGACAAGGCATTTGTTCAGCCCACAGACAGGGGACCCCACATGCCCCCTAGTTCAAAGGAAGGGGATTTTCAATGTAGAGGGGATTATAAAAGACCAGGATGGAGTGCAGACTGCAGAAACCTTGCTCAGAAGCTTCTCTTCAGTGAAGACTCTGGGGAAGGGGATAGTCTTCAGATGGATAAAGAAAAAAACAACCATTCAAAACCTGCTTCTGCTTGTGTCAATGTTCTGCCTTATCAAGAAACGGAAAACAGTCAGAAGGTTGGCAGCTCAAGAAAGTAAGCTTTTACTTGAATACCAGAGTTTTTTTTCCCCTTCATTTTGATTACCTGTTGTATTCTTCTGGTAGCATTTTCCTACTCACTCTCCATGTTTAAATAGGCAGACATTGAGAAGAAAGGATCCCCCTCCCGACAATGATGAACATGGGTCAAGTAAGAATACTGATCCACCTCCGGATGTATCCAGAGGCTATATCTTGTTCAGTCCGGCCCGTCTTGCAGCAGCTACGAAAAAGGCCAAACTCCAGCAACAATTACAGAATCAATCTGCCTCTTTGCTCACTGTCCCCAGTGGCCTGGAGCTCAGCACTGTCAGTAATACACTATCCCACCCAGGTAAAATATTTTAAGCACAACCTTTTTTCTTTTTTTTAATTTTCTTCCCTTTGTGTGTGTTTTCTTTTGTAATCTGTTTTGATCCCTTCTACATCTTTGTCAGCGTAGATCAGTTATTAAAGAGGGAGACAGTGCTGTGTGGAAATTTGCTACCACATGCTAATTTTGGGATCTGTATTCTGTAAGCACAAAGGATAAGCAAAGACAGCCTTGAAAAGAGATTTTGTATATAGATCCTTCTCAAGTCAGGGTTTCAACACGTATTTACACTTTTATTTTGTTTCATATCTGTCCCTCAGAGTTGTTTCCACTTCATATTTATATTAGATAAGCCAAAGGAAAGGTAAAATTATTTATTCTGTGTAAGCCAAGCCAACTTTATTTATAAAGCACTTAAAAAAACAAAACAGTTGGTACTGACCAAAGTGCTGAACTGTAGAAATGCACAAGACATGTAAAAGACATCAAATACGTTTAGCAAAATAATAAAGCAATGTAAAATAGGACCAAAACTAAAATGATAAAAACAAGATAAGAAATGTATAAAAACCAAACATAGTAATAATAATGATAAAACTCTCACGCTGGGTCAAAGGCCAAAGAAAAGAAATGGGTTTTAAGTAGAGTTTTAAAAATGGACCGTAAAGAGGCCTATCTAGCATGCAGTGGCAGCGAGTTTCACAACCAAGGGGCTGCCACTGCAAAGGCTCTGTCCCCTCTCTGACCTGAGTATCACACCAAAACTAACAGCCAGGCACATTTTCGGGCAAACGTAGGGTTGATACTTAAGAGTTCTGTCAACAGTTTAATTTAATGCTGTGCGTAACGGTTGTACCCTGTGCTGTGCTGCAGTGATGGCCTTGTGTGCTCCTGTGGAGAAAGCTGAAAAGCTCCTTTTATCCAGCTGGGGTTTACCAAAGACTGTCCTAGAGCGCTACAAGAAACATGGAGTGACTCAAATGTTTGAGTGGCAGGCTCAGTGTCTTACTGTTGGGCAGGTGCTGCAGGGAGGTAACCTGGTGTACTCAGGTATTTAACATAACATCTCTCTACACATTCCTGTGCAAAACACTGTCCTTTGTTTCATTCACCATTTATTTCTAATTGATAATAGCACCTACCAGTGCTGGCAAAACTCTAGTGTCAGAGCTGCTGATGCTGAAGCGTGTGCTGGAGACCAGGAGAAAAGCTCTCTTCATTTTGCCCTTTATTTCTGTGGCCAAAGAGAAGATGCACTACCTCCAGGTGAAGGAAGGGTGGACAGAAGCATAAAATGCATGAGTGTTTTTTTTATTGATATGCTGTTTGCGTATAGTTGTCACTGGTTTCTTTTTCCTTACAGAGCATATTTGAAGAGGCAGGAGTTCGAGTGGAGGGATACATGGGCAGCACCTCGGCTGCTGGAGGATTCACAAAACTGGATGTGGCTGTTTGCACCATAGAAAAAGCCAATTCTCTCATTAATAGACTCATCGAAGAAGATAGCATGAGTCTCCTGGGTATGGCATTTGTAATAATTGGGCAAAGGCAATTAAATATACTCTAATAGAAATACCTGTTCATGAATACCCTTATGGTGGGTACTCATGAGCAGCAAATTGCAGACCATGACTTTAAGTGTTGTGTTTTTGTTGCTAGGTATGGTGGTAGTAGATGAGTTGCATATGGTTGGAGATTCTGGGAGGGGATACCTGCTGGAATTGCTGCTAACCAAAATCCTCTATATCGCACAGAAACAAAACACCACAGGGTCTGTGTTCACTAGTTTGTTTGATGAATGTTTTTTTAAATTATATTATTCTGCCGCATGTGTTAATTGTTGGGATTTCTACAGGTCTCTTTCTGAGGGTATCCAGATAATCGGTATGAGTGCCACTTTACCAAACCTCTCCCTCCTGGCTGGCTGGTTGGATGCAGAGCTTTACCAGACAGATTACAGACCTGTACCTCTGCAGGAGCATCTAAAAGTGGGCTGCAACATCTATGACAAGAACCTCTCCGTGGTCCAGGAGTTCACCCCTGCTCTCCATATCAAGGTAACAGAGATGCGTAACAGTTCACAGATGATCCAATTTACATCCCCATTTTTAATGATGTAACATTTAAAGTCTATTAAATGGCTTTCCAAATAATTTAACTCAATATTTTGATATTTGATATTTTGAAAAAACAAATATACACGGCTTTAAAAAAAAAGGGAACACTTACACAACACATCTTAGATCTTGATGAAATAATTAGTCCAGTTGGAAATGTTTTTTCATTACATAGTGAAATGTGTTGAGAACAAAGTAACGTAAGAATGATCAATTTAAATCCAAATCATTAACCCATGGAGGTCTGGATTCAGAATCATACTTATAATAAAAGTGGAAAGATCAGATCACAGGCTGACCAAACTCTTGTGGAAATTCTTCAAGACCATTCAAAATGAGGTTCAGTAGTGTGTGTGGCCTCCACGTGCCTGTATGCACTCCCTACAACATCTGGGCATGGTCCTGATGAGATGGTGGATGAAACAAGACATGATGTCCCAGATGTGCTGGATTGGATTCCAGTCTGGTGAACGGGTAGGTCAGTCCATAGCGTTAATACCGTCATCATGCAAGAACTGCTGACACACTCCAACCACATGAAGTCCAGCATCAGAAGGAACCCAGGTCCCACTGCAGCAGCATATGATCTGACAATGGGTCTGTTGGCAGTCAGGGTACCTCGAGCTAGCACAAGGATGTGTGCACAGCCCTCCAAGGATAAGCCTCCTCAGACCACTGACCTGATCACTGACCCACTGCCAAACCAGTCATGCTGGAGGATGTTGCAGGCAGCAGAACGTTCTCCACAGCATCTCCAGGCTCTCTCACATCTGTCACACATGCTCAATGTGAACCTGTTCTCATCCATGAAGAGCAAAGGGCGTCAATGTTGAATCTGCCAATCCTGGTGTTCTCTGGCAAATGCCTTTTAAATACTCAGTAGTTTTGCTATTGCCAATTAAACTAATTGTAAGATGATCTTCCTAGTTTTTGCTTTTATTCCTGTTAGCTGTACACACATTTTCCAGCCTTTTCTTGCTCCTTTTCTCCCCAAAATGCATTTTTTTGGACCAAACTCAAATGAGCATGTATTAAAAGAAAGATTATGCTTCAATATTTGTTCACTATCCTCAGGTGAACAGAATATTTCAATGATCTGCAAATAATTGCTTTCTGTTTTATTTCCACTTTGCAAATCCTGCCAACTTCATGAGAAACTGTTTGAATGTGTTTTGATTGATGTGTTTTGCTGTTTAAAGGGTGATGATGACCACATTGTGAGCTTGTGTTATGACACAGTCAGAGGGGGCCACTCTGTACTGCTGTTCTGCCCTTCCAAGAACTGGTGTGAAAAATTGGCAGATACCATTGCCAGAGAGTTTTATAAACTCCGACATACTGGTTTGTAGAGATTATTGACTACATACCACTTTTCAGAATGAAGTGAAGTAAAGCTGTGGCTCGTTTTAAAAGATGTATGTATGTGTCATAATTTTGGGAATTGTGAGTAAAATTTTCTTCTGTGTTTTCTTTGTTCCAGATTGTCAGAGTGTGGCTGAGCCTCGGCCGGTGGATCTGGATCAGGAAGGACTAGAGGATGTAACGGCCCAGTTGAGACGAACTCCAGCTGGTTTAGACCTCATTCTGCAGCGCACTGTGCCATGGGGGGTGGCATTCCACCATGCTGGTGAAGACATTCATGCCACCCTTCAACAAAAACCTCCAAACTAAATGACTGGACTGACTTTTTTTCTTATTTGTACATAATAAAATATTTTACATTGCAGGTTTGACATTTGATGAGCGTGATGTGTTGGAGGGAGCTTTTCGTCATTGCTTGGTGAGAGTCCTGGCTGCTACCTCTACTCTCTCTTCAGGGGTCAATCTTCCAGCTCGCAGAGTCATCATTCGAACCCCAACTTTCAATGGACGCCTGCTGGACCCACTGACATACAAACAAATGGCTGGACGAGCAGGAAGAAAAGGAGTGGACACTACAGGTATGGAGTGGCTTAAACAAGAAGTGGATCATCTCTTGCTTTTTGCTTTTGTGGGTTTCTGAAGTATCTTTTCTTTGGCATCATATCAGGAGAAAGTGTGCTGGTATGTAAGCAAGCCGAACGCCAGAAAGGTATTAGTCTCCTTCAGGGGGCTCTTCAACCAATCAGCAGCTGCCTAGTAAGAAGGGAAGGCGAAGTTGTCACCACTAGCATGCTCCGAGCCATCCTGGAGGTAATGTTAATTTCCAATTTAAACTTAAAACACTTCATTGTATTAATGGATTCAATTAATTAATTCTTTTGCTAACATTTTTATACCATTTTAGGTAATTTACGGACAAGTTAGTCTGCTAATAGCTGCCTCAAAATGTCTGCAATTGCTTGATGGCCCCTATTTGCATCATTTAAACTCACAGATAATTGTTGGAGGTGTGGCCAGCACTCCACAGGATGTGCAGTTGTATGCTTCGTGTTCACTTCTGGCTGCCAGCATGAAATGTGACAGCAAGAAAGAATCTAATCAAGAGACCAGCAGAGGAGCTATAGAGGCCTCTGTTGAATGGTTGATGGAGAATGAATTCATTGGTATTCAGAAGGAAGGACAAGGTAATTTAACAGTTTTGACAGTATTTATTCTTATTCTTATCATCTGCTATGTCCACCCTTTACTTGACACTTTGATAACAATTGCTATTTTACCGTTATTCTCACAGTTGATAAAGAAATTAATTATTCTTTGATTATAGCTCATATGTCACTTGAGCCTAATTATTGTGAGCTTTTCTCACATTGTCCCTTATTTCATTTCCAGATGAGCGGTACTGCCCAACCCAACTCGGCTCTGCCACCCTTTCTTCCTCCCTCTCTCCTCCAGAGGCTTTAGGAATATTTGCAGATCTCCAGCGGGCCATGAAAGGCTTTGTACTTGAAAATGATTTGCATCTTCTTTATCTGGTACACATATGATTCCCCTTAATCATCTGAAAACATGTCCAGTGGTATATCAATCCTAATTTTGTTGTAAACGAGCAAAAGTGATAGAATTAGTCAAAAATGTACTTTTGACAATGTAGCAAAACTTTAAAACTTATGTCTGAATTCTTCTCAGATCTCTCCGTTGTATGCAGAGTGGACTACCATAGACTGGTATCAGTTTTTCTGTTTGTGGGAGCAACTGCCTTCTTCAATGAAGAGGGTGGCAGAGCTGGTTGGTGTCCAGGAAGGCTTTCTCGCACGTTCTGTCAGTGGCAAACTTGTTGCCAAGACAGAAAAGCAGTGCAGACAGATGGCTATTCATAAACGGTAAAGCACACATTAGTTAATTACTGTACACAAAATATATGCCCATCTTTTCTTTGCTATATTGCTCTATGCTATATTCGCACTGCTGTTTTATTATTTAAAAGAAAAAACACCTATGGATACATTGACCAAATATACGATTCCTAAAGACAGGTACACTTCAAACGATCCCACTGATGTATGAACTCCTTCTTTTCAATCTCTTGTCAGGTTTTTCACCACTCTTGTTCTCCAGGATCTGGTGAATGAGGTACCTTTGGGAACTGTTGCATCTAAATACAACTGCAATCGTGGACAGCTACAGTCCCTCCAGCAGTCTGCTTCCACATATGCAGGTACATATTTTAGACTGTTGGCAGTTTCCTGCTATGAATTTGGATGCACTTAGAACAACGTCTCTAAAACTTTGAAGACAGCACGTAACAATAATATGCTGTCGTTTAACTTTTCACAATGATGTATTAAATGGAAAGGGCAGCAACAATAGTGCCATCTTGTAACAAGAAACAAACACTTTTGGCATGAATTATTTAGAAGAGGGTATGCATCGGTTTACTTTAAAGGCCCACTATATAACTTTTTCGACCTTAAAACTTCGCTTTCCAGACTCGTTTGATGGCACAGTGACATCTATTATGTGCATTTCTAGGGCCGTCTCGGCTCAGCACCGGCCTGCGGCTGAGAAACCGCACTGTATAACTTTCACATCTGGGACGCTGCCTGCTGAGTTTCGCTTTGTACATGCGTTACACGCTAGCAAGCAAATGTAAACAAACCGGTCGTTTTGAACACACGTCAGCGGATTTAGGAAAGAAACATTTGAATACATTATTGGAGGAAGAGAGGAAACTAAAGATGACCAAAGAAGAGCAAGAGATAAAACAAGAGTCCAGAAAAGACTGTTTTTTACTGTCTGGAGAGAGCTTGCGGTACAGGTAGGATGCCGGATTAGCCGTCAATAGGGGGCGTGTCATTGAGAAAATAGTTTAAGTTATATACTGGGTCTTTAAGTATGGAGGAGCAGGAGAGTCATCAAAAAAGTAGTACAGCGTTTTCATGATGATTAATTTATTGTGAAATAAGAATATAAATTACTAAATATCATTTCCAATTCAACAATTATTTCATATAAAAAGAAATCAAATTTACAAAGCATTTTGTAATTGCACATTTGAGATGGAATTATTAAGTAGGAATTACATATTGTATTCATTAATTCATTATTAAATCCTGTGAATTGAAAATGCATTTTCAAATCCTTTTTCTAAAAGCAGAACTAAATGGCACAATTAATAAACTTGGTTAGAAATACCTTTCCATATCATTTAAAAAAAGTTATTCCCTTTTCCATTTCCATTTTCTTTTCCCCCTCGCATTTTCAAGTCTTTTTTCCAAATGCATTTCCTAAATGGTTTACCGACTTCATTTAGCTTTTCCTTGACTCTTCTGGGCCCTGAACACGCTGAAAACCAAGTTCAACCAATCACAGCCGCTCCACATTGTACCCCACGTGGTACTCCAGCTCTCTCATTGGTCAGTCAATCAGACTTGCATATTTGTCTTGTTACTTTGCCAATTTAGCAAAGTAAAAAGACAGAACTTGGTTTTCAGCGTGTTCAGGGCCCAGAAGTGTCACGGAAAAGCTAAATGAAGACGGTAAGCCATTTAGGAAACGCATTTGCAAAAAGGATTTGAAAATGTGAGGGGGGGGGGGGGGGGGGAGAAAATTTATGAAATTAAAAGGTTTTTCTAACAAAATTTATGAATTGTGTCATTTAATTCTGCTTTTAGAAAAAGGTTTTGAAAGTGCGTTTTCAAATCACAGGATTTAATAATGAATTAATGAATACAATATGTAATTAATCTTTAATAATTCCATTTCAAATGTGAAATTATAAAATGCTTTGTAAATTTGATTTGTTTTTATATGAATGAATTGTTGAATTTGAAATATTTGAAATAACAGCTAAAGTGATACCACTGTTCAAAACTGGAGACAGGCCTCATTTCACTAACTACAGCCCTGTTTCTTTACTCCCGCAATTCTCCAAAATACTAGAAAAACTATTTTCAGACAGATTAAACAAATGGCTTGAGTTGGCTGGAAAGCTATTTGGTAAACAGGCAACAGTTTGTCAAAATAGGAGGATATAAATCAGAGTATATGGAAATCAAATGCGGAGTGCCACAGGGGTCAGTATTGGGTCCAAAGTTATTTACAATATATATAAATCATGTATGCAAAGTATCAAAATTATTTAAATTTGTTTTGTTTGCAGATGACACAAATGTTTTTTGTTCTGGAGAGAATCTGCAGCAGATTTTGGAGGTGATTACAGCAGAAATAAATAAACTAAAACTGTGGTTTGACAGAAATAAATTATCATTAAATCTAAGCAAAACAAAGATCATACTG
>JAOXYM010000004.1:9538912-9550216 GCA_028567055.1 Leptatherina wallacei | reverse complement strand
ACTTTTTATAAAATCTTGCACATTGAAATTTATGGACTTGGTTAAATTCAAAACAGTACAAATAATGTATAAAGCAAGAAATAATCAACTGCCAAAAAATATCCAGAAAATATTTGCAGAAAGAGACGGAGGCTATAACCTATGAGGTGATCTAAATTTAAAAAAACCAAGAGTAAGAACAACAATGAAAAGCATTTGTGCATATCGTGCTGTGGGGCGACTTTGTGGAACAGCCTGGAGCAAGAAACGAAGCAAAGTTCAAACATAATTATATTTAAAAAGACGTATAAAAACGTATTTCTAACAAGATATATAGAAGATGAGAGTTAAAAAATAGCAACACATAGAGACAGAAGTTGTTAAGGATAGTCATACAATCCATGTGTATATGTTTTTATGTATGTATGTTTATATGTGTATGTATGTGTGTGTCTGTGTGTATATTATGGATGCAGTATGTATGCATGTATGTACTGTTTGTATGCATGTGTATATATTGTGTATATATATATATAATGATCTTGGAAAATTATGGATATTGTATACTAATTAGATATAGAAATTATTATGAGTAGGAAGGGGTGGGGATTCAAAAAAGTGCAAACTTCTTCCCACTCCTTTTTCGAACTTTTTAGTTTTGTGAGTTGACTATGAAATGTTATCATTATTTTCTTTGAAATTCTTTTTTTTCTTTAAATTTTCAATTTAAATTTAAATTAAAAAATGTTTTTGTTCGAAATAAAAAACATTCATTCATTCATTCATTCATTCATTCATTCATTCATATTTAGTAGTCTATATTTCTATTTCACAATTAATCAATCATGAAAATGCTGTATTGCTTTTTTGATGACTCTCCTGGTCCTCCATATTTAAGATGGTTATGTGGTTGTAGTGTAAAACCTAGAAGAGAGATACCTAAATGTCATTCAGATCAAGTTTATTTAGGTTTACATTATCCTAGTAAAATCTATGTGAATACAATCAGGACATTTTCACTGTTTACTTTGAGAGAACTTTCTGATCTTTTTACCATCCCTTCAGGTATGGTAACTGTGTTCTGCAAGCGTCTGGGCTGGCACAACATGGAGCTGCTCTTGTCTCAGTACCAAACCAGGTTGAGCTTCGGAGTCCAGAGGGAGCTTGTTGACCTGGTCAGGGTTTCTCTTCTGAATGCAACACGAGCCAGAGCGCTCTACGCCCAAGGTCTCTGCACCATTGCTGAACTAGCCAGAGCTACTGTAGCTGATGTAGAGAAAGCTTTGCGGAATTCAGTCCCATTCAAGAGGTAGGTCTTTATCTGTCCGTGTGTCCCATTAGAATGTAATTTGACATACAAAAACTGATATTAGTCCATAAAGAACACATTTGTTCAAGCGTAGTGCTTACTGTGCTGTTGTTTATGGATAATCAACCTGCAAATGCTAAGTTACTTAGCAACCTAAAGTAAAAATGTCCAATTAGATAAGGATTCATTTTGTTTAGAATTTCTTTGGGATTATTAAGAAAGGCCACGGATGATTTTTTTTTAATTCATTCTCATAATTGAAACAAATCTGCCGTATTTACAGCCTCCCCTCACAATACCATCTTTGAGATGTTTTGCAAAATGTATATAGAAACAGAATCTAATGATTTGTAAATCCTTTTTTATTTGACTGTATTACAAAAGGAAGATAAATGTTGAAACCAATTGTATTGTAATTTCTGATTAAAATTAAATATTTGGTGAGTTGTGAAACAAAAGCAGCTAAAATCTTGTCAACCACAGATGAAAGATATTTTCGTTCATAACTACAGCAGCTAGTCTCCTCAGTTTCCCCAAAGCTTACAGTATAGTTAAATAAGTGGTCATACATTACAGCGGTAAACATGATTTTGTTGTGTTATTTTTAAAATTGAACCAACAGGCAAACTGTCTATGTCAGTATAATTTACAGATCATCTCCAGTAGTTTTTTTAATGCGTTAGGCTCCTTTCAACAGCAGTAAAACAGCAATAGTTTTCTATTAGACATTATAAGATTAAACAAAAACTGACAATGTCAGACCACTGCACAAAGCCTTCTCCAGCACATCACAAAGATTCTCAATGTGGCCAATCCATGTGTGAAGCTGATGTTTCGTGCTCCCTGAGCGGCTATAGCAGTCGTCTGTCAACCGGAAAGTCGGTGGATCGATTCCAGGATTACCCTGCCTACATGTCGAAGACACTGAACCCCACGTTACCTCCTGATGGGTCTGTCGGGGAGTGAAAGTGTGTGATAGGTTAAAGCACTTGGTGCGTAACAATAGAAGTGCTGTATGTGTGAGTGTGTGTGTGTGAATGGGTGACGGGTATTGTTAAAGCGCTTTGATTGGACAACAAGACTAGAAAAACGCTATAAAAGTATGTGGTAAATGGACTATACTTTTATAGTGTTAAAGTCACATGACCACTCAAAGTGCTTTAACACTATATGTGCATTCACCCATTCACACACACGTTCATACAGCACTTTTATTTATACATACTGAGTGCTTCTATACATTCATACCCCCGATAGGCACATCGGGAGGCAAGGTAGAGTTCAGCGTCTTGCCCAATGACACTTTGGGAATCTAACCGCTGACCTCCTATTTAGTGGCAACTACTCTATCCACCTGAGCTACAGCTCCCCACTACACAGTCCATTAACCATTTACCCTGAACCATTCTTTCTTTCACAATATGAGCCCAATGAATGCTGGCAGTGTCTTCTGGGCCCAGTATTTCACACATAATCTACCAGGATTTTTCCAGGTTGATTGGATTTTTTCCAAACTGGGAAATTGGGCATTTCAAACCAGATTTTATCCTGAAAATTTAGATACAGATTTGTAAATCTAATCCTGCCTTTGATCCAGATTTTTTGCTCTTTTGGGTATTTCAAAATTTTATAACCAAATCTGGATCATTTTGATCCTTAAAACAGATTAAAATAAACTCACCTCAGAGGTGGATCTTGTGTGTAAAATAAGTGAGGTTCACAATTGCAGTCACTAGCTACACATATTTCATTCTGAATCTTGTAAATAAAACAACTCTGTTCATATTGGGTAAATAATATGATTATGCAATATTTTTGAAAAATTTTATGTTTCATACACATGATATGACAGTGCCAAATTCCCCACAAAAATGCAACATATTCGTCCTTATTTCCATAAAGTAAATTATCTTTGCTTGAAAGATAATGGGATTCAAGATCAAAAATCATCTGGATTTCCAAATCCCCTGCATTCAGATCGATGAATCTGAAATTGATATCTGGATATTTCAAAACGTTAGTGGATTTGATCAAAATGATCCTGATCTTGTGAGTTGGAGATTTGAAAATGCATCCCTCCCACTAGATGATAAACAGGAAGCAGGAAATGATGTCAGTAAAGAACTTGTCTTGGACCTGTCGAATTAATATTATTCTGTAGAAGTCAATGCTGACACTGCAAACAGCAGAAACCAGGCTGTAAGTCACTCTAAAGTGTGTTCAGCTACAGGAGAAGCTGTATTTGGGAAACAGAGCATCTGTTTGTGAATACTTTTCCCATTTCCATACCAAGACACAGTTAATAATTTATTTTAATGTACTGGACACAAGTCAAGAAAGCTCATTGACACTTAAAATGATTGTGTAAATATATTCAACACTTGGTAAAGGCATCATTTTTATTCATAAATCAGTATTACTTAGATGTTCCATCATTAATGTTGTGATTGCATTAAGGCCGACATTGTTTTTTGTTTTTTTAGCCCAGCATTAAAACTGGACATAAACTGAAATAATTTGTCAAATAAATCACATTTTTGGAACAAATGTATGAAGCAGTACTCAAAATTTTAGAACGTAGCATGAATTTGTCTGTATCCACGGCCATTAAATTCTTTGCTAAACATCAATAACTGTAGTGTCTAATAATAGATGCAGTTAGTAATCTGATCCGTCTAGGGTGGTAAACATCTAAAAACAACTCAATTAAACCTGAAAGTATGGTATGTATCAATATACTTATGATCAAGTTTTCCATTTGAATATATTTTTTGGTTTAGTGTTGTTATTGGCCATTTAGAAAAAAGTCTGAGAAATGGAAGCAGCATACAGTCCTTTAAACCTCTCTGAAAATGTTGTTCTTCGTGCCCTGATCAGCTCTAAGCGTGCCGTGGATGAAAGTGAGATGGAGGCAGCAGAGAGACGACGACTCCGCTGCGTGTGGGTCAGCGGTGGACAGGCTCTGACAGAAGAAGAAGCAGCTGTTGAGATCTTGTCTGAGGCAAGGTTCCTTCTTCAAGAAGACCTGGCTCAGTTAGGAGTTCGTTGGGATCCAGCAGCATTTCCTCCAGAGTCTCCTTCTGTTTCCAGCCCTGCTGATCATCCCAATAAGGACTCAGACACCTCGTCTAGCTCTTATTTAAGCCCACATGACATGCCAACAGACAACACTCAACATCATCAAAAGAGTGGAGTTACCACAAACCATAGAGAGGAGGGTGAGAAAGATGTTAAAAGTGAGAAGAGGATGGCTGAAGGACACCATGGGCAAAAAGGAGGAGGAGCCAAAAATGTTGGCAACGTTGAGCCAGAAACCAGACCAACAGCCAGTGAGGTTTTCATAGAAAGAATAAATACATCAGTGCAAAATAGGAGAGAAAATTCAGGATGCCAAGAGAACAGAGGATTAGGACAAAAAGAAAAAGAGACAAAAGAAGGAGAGACAAGGAAAATAAGTGTTTTAATTAGACAAGAGAATCATCAGTTGAATCATCCTGCTGTTGAAAGGAGCCTAACGCAGGAGTTGGCTGAGATTATATCCAGCCCCCTCCCTCAGCTGGTGCCACAACCTCAACCCTCACCTCCTCCAGCACCACCCCCACGCTTTAGAGCCCCAATTTCCCGACTAGAACAACAAAAAACTAAGTCCACGAGCACAGTAAAAGGAGAGTGTCTCACAAGGCTCGCTACCTCACCTTTGCAACCTGCTAGACTAAAGCACACGAGAGCCTTAAGCAAAGTTCTCCAATCCATACAAACTGACAAAAGCCTGCAAGATAAGAACGGTTCTGCTGAGACATCAAAGTCAAAACCCACAGTGTTTACCTCTGGTCAAAATTCAGCACCTTTAGGTCAGGTGCATATAGTTGCTCCTCATCCTGGCCCTGTGCAAGAAAACACTTGTGCTGTTCCTGCACCTTCACATGCAGATATGTTTGACTCTCCCCCATCTGTCCCTCCTGTCTCTATTCACGTATTCTCTCCTCAGGCCAAGAGGAGGAGGATTGATGCTGGAGAGGTAGATAAGTTTTCATCACCTGAGCTGTATGCAGGTGATAAAACGGATGAAGAAACCGATGGACAAGCCAATGTGGGAGAAGAAAGTTTTGGTGACAGCTTTGAATTGGACACTCAGACGGAAAGAATGATTGCTCAGCAGAAACACAAATGCACAGATCAGAGTGATGGAGGTGCAAATCAATTGGTAGAACTGCAACAGGTAAGCGAAGATGAAAGAGTAGAAGCAGCTGTCGAACAGCAGGGGAACCCAGATGAGAGAAGAAATGATTTTGAAGGCTCTGGCATCTCATCTCCAAGATTTAATAATTCTGTCACAGATAGCCAGATGGAGCTCATCCTTAATGCCAGTCACCAGGTAAGTGACTGCAATCATCGATAATGTGGTGGTCATAAATACAGTCAAATGATTAGCATCTTTAAAAACCAAAAGCATCCTGTTTTAACAGATATCGCCTGGTCCAGTTGGCAGTAAAAACATGGATAAAGATGAAGAGCATTGCGATGACGAGCTTCCTGATACTAATCAAGCAGCTCCAGAGAGTCCTAATAGAAGTAGCAGTTTCCTGTTTGACAGCATGTATGACAGCCCGCTGTTGGCAGCTCCAAGGCCACACCAGGTACCTGATCAATCAGATGAAGACTCTGCCAGCCAGGAAGTCAGACCTGAGTTTCCTCTTCCAGCAACCCATCACAGACGACGCAGCGAGCTTCTTGCCAACCAGAAAGCTGAAGAGCAAGAGGCAGTCCAGTGGGGCGAGTCCTTCTTTAACCTGTCGGAGTGGGGTGACTCGCTGTTGGTCGGTGAACACTTTCTGGAGAGGCGGAGTTTGTTGAGACACTCGGAGAGGACTGAAATGGAGGAAGAGGTGCAGCAGCCATACAAAGACCATAATCTGTGTGAAGAACAGCTGTTAGATTCACAGTCCGGACCCTTTCCGATACAGCTTACTACCACTACAACAAGGAATGAGTATGATGAGGAGAAAGCTGGTAGTAATCAAGTCCAGACTAAAAAAGTTCAACTGTTTATTGATGAGCAGGTTGATCCAGGTGACGGGCGTGAACGGGTTTATGAAGTGGGTGAAATTGCAAAGCAGGTACAGAAGAAAACAAATAAAGAGACAGAAAAGGAAGAAGAATTTGACATTTTACTTTCAGATATTGCAGTTTTTAAAAATCCACATATCCAAAATGCACCTGAAAGTGCTCTTCATTGCAGTCCTGGCTTACAAGAGATCTTTGACCGTTGGCCTAGTATGTCAGACCAACCAGGCCCCTCAGCCGATGAAACACAAGCTGCTTTTACGAGGACAACAGATGGTCCAGCGGGGAGAAAAAAGAGAAAGTCACAAAAGCGTGATGCTGCAAAGATTGACTCTCAAAAGGAACAAATATCAAGTCAAGACAGCAAGAATTTAACAGAGAGACCAGGCTCTGCCGGTGACCTCATTCCTCCAACTCAGGAAAACCCCCCAGTAACACCAAGAGTCAAACTGACAACCTCGTCTGTCCAGTCACCTGTCACCCCTCAGCCACTCCAGCAGTCCACTCCCTCAAACCCTTTTCAAGAGAAATCGACGACCCCACAATGTCCCACATCTCACACAGAAAACAATATTCATCTGTCAGCAGTTGTTTCTGCTCCTGACAGTAAAAAGGAGGAAAGTATGTTAACGAAAAAGGAACTGAAGTCTGCTCCATGCTCAAGTTCTAAAAGATATCCTAGCCAGAACCTCATCCTCCCCACAGCGTGTGCTTCTCCTCCCTCCCCCCAATCAAAGCCTCCCTCTGATGCAGAGTCGCCTGAGGCGCTTGAACGCTTCACTCTTCAGTTGTCCCAGGATGCATCTCTCTGTTCTGGCAACTCTGGGACATTCTCCATCATCGATGTAGCAAGTGATAAGCGCCTGTTTGACACTTTCATTAAAGAATGGAAAACACAGAAGAGGTTTTCTCTAGCTTTGGCCTGCGAGAGGAGAGAGCACAGACAGCAGCCTGAGGGGGAAGTAGGAGGGAATCACAAGAGAGGTAACTAGAGCAAATGTCACAATATCTTAGAGAAAATTTCACCCAACACCCCCCCCCTTTGTTTGACAACTACTTGTGGAGGGACGTTTTTATTGTTACTCCTGCCTCTTCATCTATTACACAACTTAAATGAATCGTCATCCATGTTTGTTTTCTGTGCAGCATCAACAGCTCATCAGAAGCCTAACATGACTGACGGGCTTCCTATGAGAGATGATGAAGGGCTTGTTTTGATTGGACTGTCTGTCTGCTGGGGAGCGAGAGATGCATATTATATATCTCTGCAGCAGGAGCAGAGCGAAGGTACTAACAAACACATGCATATTGTTATACACAGTAATGCTTTAAAAGCATTTCCTTAGTTCAACCTGTCTGATACTTGTCAGGTCTGAGCGCCAGTCTGGCTCCTCCTCCACTGGATAATGATTTGCCAGTCAGCGCAAGGCTGGAGCAGGTGAAGGTCTGTCTGAGTGGAAAATCAGCTGGAAATGAAGTGCATGTTGTGGTCACATATGACATCATCAAGGTGTACAAGACACTTGTCCAAAGCTGCAACATCAGCTTGGAGAGAAATTGTGAAGATCCAAAGGTGAGAAAATTAAATCACGTGAAGAGTTGGGTTAAAAATGCTGTGGAAAGATGAGGGATGTTTTGTTTGTTTGTTTTTTGGACAATCTTGTTTTGACAAGCAAATCACTTTTGAAACGGTGCCTATTATTAAAACTTCCAAACTCAAATGATACCTAAGAAGGATATTTTGCATTGTAAGCATGGTGAAAATCAGAAAACCAGAACAGGAAAAAAGGTACAGCCTTACATTTATCCCACCTTTTAAATCCATAAAACTACAATTATTACAACTAAACCGCCTTAGACAAAACAGAACAGTCATATTAAACCCCTGATACTTAGGGGTCTGCTGTTCTTTGTGTTTAAAAAGTCTTGCAAGGGACTAAAAGATGATTTCCAAATTATTTGAAGTACATTATTCTGCTTTAAAAAATAATCCAAACTCTGTAACTGATTTGAAACCACTGCCAGTTCATTCAGGATTTATCTGTTTGATGTTGAAACGAAGTCTGTAAGACCACCAGTATATCATGTCAGGCTTGGAAGTAACCACTGCACTACATTTGTACATTTGTTTACAATAAGATGGAGATTGCTCACATTTGACCTGCATGGAGGGAGGGAGTGTCTGGGAACAACCTTTGCTCATCCAAAACATCAGAGCAAAAATGCTTTTGTCTTGTTTATTTCAAAATTTTAAAAAAGGCATAATTAATTTAGGGACTATAACTTCATACCAGCTGTGCAGCACAGTGTTGGAAGGGTTGATTCTTCATCTCAGGAACTGAGCAGGTCGCATGCAACTGACTATAAATTCTGAAATAAAGCAAAGAATACTTGAAGATAATCTGAGACCAGTTATCTGGTGGCTGAAAATACTTCAGTACTGGACTTCCCAAAACATCCACAATCAAAGGGCTTTTTAAGAAAAGTTGAGTTATGGAAATTATGTTTTAAGGGCCCAATTTTAATCCCACTGTATTATTGTGGGGTCATTTAAATCAGGAAAAATGTCTACGAAAACCCTAACACATCTTTTAAACAACTGTGCAGAACACCTCCAAGATTTTCCACATAGGATTATTACATCTGCTGTCAATTGGGTTACATACCTAAACCAATTAGTAAAGATGGTTCAGGCAGGTTTATTTCCACAGTTTTTTTACAAAAATTCATTATAGTCACTGAAAATCTTGCTATACCAAATGGTAGAGTAGGACTCAAAGCATTAAGAATAATTTTGATCAATTTATGTTTTTTTATGGGGAAAAACGCTGTTTAGCAATAATTGTTTAGTCTCTTAGAGAAATTCCACAATTTCAGCAAAGTGACTGATGTCTGCTGTAGGTTGCATGCTGGCTGCTGGACCCTGGCAGTGAGGAGAGGACTCTCCCGAACATGGTGACTGTCTACTGCCCTGAGGAATTACCTCTGCTGGACGGACTTGGGAACACACATTCATACTGTCCTCGTGTCAGAGCAGCAACCAAGAGTGTCCTCATACACGCTGCCATGAACCATCTCACCAGTCTGCTGGAGAAAGACGGCACACTCGGTATAAAACTTGCTTTAGGACCTGTGGTGAAAAGGAGGTGTTTGGATATTGTTTAAACATTATTGTATATTTATGTCAGATTTATTCAGGAGAATAGAGATGCCATCCCAGGTTTGTCTGGCCCTGTTGGAACTGAATGGAGTTGGCTTCAGCGTTGAAGAGTGTGAAAGACAAAAACATGTGATGCAGGCCAAACTTTCAGCGCTGGAGTCTGAAGCTTACAGCCTGGCTGGACACAGCTTCTCCCTCACCAGCGTTGATGACATAGCACAGGTCTGCCATGACTTCTCCACCCCAGCTATGCTTTCTGAGACAACTGTAGCACTTTCTGAACTAAATGTCTGTTCACATTTACATCGTAGGTGCTGTTCTTGGAGCTCCACCTTCCTCCAAATGGTGATGTAGGTGGGGCAAGAAGTAAGAAAACTTTGGGCTACACCAGGAGAGGTGGTGGCAGAATACGACTCGGAAAGCAGTTCAGCACTACCAAGGTGCAACCATTTACTATACTGCTAAATAATTTCTGTAGCCCTATCTAATCATTGTTTTGTTTTTGTTTGTTTTTTTAAATACAAATGCAAATGAATTTATTTCTTACACACAATTCAGCAACAAGGTGATTCAAAGTTCTTTACATAAAAGTACTGAATGTGGGGGGGGGGGGCAATATATGCAATAATTGTGATGAATCAGTTGTGCCGTATGTCTTCCACAACCAGTGTCACCTATGGTTTGACTCAATTGTTTCTTACTTCACAACTTAAACTCAAAAATCAAGAATTCACGACAACTTCCAAGATCTAAGAGATTTATTTCCCACATCAGGATATTCTGGAGAAGCTTCGTCCCCTACATCCGTTGCCAGGTGTAATTCTGGAGTGGAGGCGGATCACCAACGCCTTGACCAAAGTGGTGTTCCCTCTGCAGAGGGAGAGGCATTATCACCCTGTACTGGAGATGGACAGGATATACCCCACCGCCCAGACCCACACGGCCACAGGTGAAGCACATGCACACCAGTTCCTAAAGTTTTGCTGGAGTGTGTGTTTAATCTAGATATGCATCAATGTAATGAGTCAAAACCTGAGACTCTGAAGTAGACTTTAAGTAGCTACATAACTTGTATTGTCTTTCTGTTTTTAGGCAGAGTGAGCTTCACTGAGCCCAATATACAGAATGTCCCTAAAGACTTTGAGATATGCATGCCCTCAGTGGTAGGTGAGAGCCCACCTTCGCAGAATGGCTTCCACATGACCACCAAACCAAGGTGGGTATACTCTGCGTCAAAAGACCCTGCTCTTAATCTGCTGTGTTTTCCAAGGTATCCACAAGGTTTTAGAATGAATAGAAAGAGTTAAAACTTAGCCATATAAGGGCATGAAGGGATTATTTCTATGGGGAAAAAAATAATTTCATTGTTTGATGTGATGCCATGTGAAGCACCGCTAGATGCTGGCTCATAATCGTCACTTACTCCTGTACACATCTGTTGGGGTTTGAAGCCCACCCAGGGATGCCAATAATGTTGGAGCAAGTCTAGTTATTAGTGATTATTAATAATTACCTATGGGAAATTATTAATATTTAAAAAAAATATTAATATAAACCATTAACTCGGGGCCCCACCTGAGAACATCTGGAATCAATAACTATGCTTTAATATCAGTATTGAGAGTCTGTCTCCGTACGTGTCAATCTTGGACAGATTTTACGTGTCCAAAGCATTGATGAAGGTTATGAATCCGAGCACTGACCTTCGCAAGCAGCACCGTACCGTACCGTCCTCTTCCGCTTATCCGGGGTCGGGTCGCGGGGGCAGCAGCTTGAGCAGGGAAGCCCAGAC
>JAOXYM010000004.1:9516067-9534520 GCA_028567055.1 Leptatherina wallacei | reverse complement strand
GGGAAGTCTGGGCTGCCCTGCTCAGGCTGCTGCCCCCGCGACCCGACCCCGGATAAGCGGAAGAGGACGGTACGGTATATAAATAGGACCGCCTTTAACTCTGTTAATATCTGTAATCATGTCAGCTTGTAATCAGCGCAGCGCTGGGATGGCTCAGATCAGGGGAGCCTACTTTGTCCTACAACTGCACGATGAGCTCATCTATGAAACCACAGAACAGGATCTCATACAGGTATGAAGTGTTGTTTGGGTTGTCAAATAATGAGAAGTCTTTGGAAAATTTGTTTTAGTGATGTTAAATATATCTGCAATCACTAGATGGAAGGATATATTTTTATAGCTAATACTATTGAGAGATTCTTTGCCATCCAAACTTTTCTATTAGGTTGCACAGATAGTCAAGAGAGAGATGGAGTCAGCAGTGAAACTCTACGTGAAGCTGAAAGCCAAAGTAAAGGTTGGACCCAGCTGGGGGAACCTCCAGGACCTCGACATATGAACAGAATATTTCATCTTAAATGCTTTTTTGACCTGTATTTTGCAAGATATGTAGATACAATCATTTGCACATTTTTAATCACATTAACAGCAATGAAATGTAAAATAAATCCAGTTTATACCTGAACTATTTATATATTTTATGTACATATCCATTTCCCAATGAACAAAATTATTTATTAGGACAATATGATCATACTTTGAGGATGTCTAATGTAATACTTTGAGAGACGAGTAGGTGAAGATTTGTACTAGTCGAGAAGATCATGATTTTTTTTTTTTCCTAAACAAAGATTCTGCAGTTTTACTCTTGAAGAAATCCTGAAATCTCACATTTTATTGGACCATTGGCTGAGTTGGTTGTCACAAGAACATACATCATTATCGTCTTCTCATCAACACAGTTTTACATTTATGGTTCACTGCACAGGAAGAGTTCTTCATACAGTAGACATTTGCTTTAAGCAACATTCACCACTTGAATTATGGGCAGAGAAATAAATGAAAACTTGGGAAGCCTTTTTGTTTGACTTTTGACTGATTTTTGGGTCAGAAAGTTTTTGAAGGCAGATAACCTGTTTTTTTTTACCTTCCACTGTGTCTCAACTCTCAAAACTGAGTCTGCTGATTCCATTCAAAACTAGATGGAGATAATTGCCAACACAAGCTAGTACAGACTACCAGTGTTTCAAAGACACCTTCAAAACCTTTCAAGTAGGACTACACAGAAGGGTGATAAATTAAGCTGGATTTACACTTTAGACTTGTGTTCATTACTAAGAATCAACCAGTGCACTGTGACTCAACAGGCTCAGTTTAACACAATGAATAACAAGTAGACTTATACATGTCTGGAAAACAACCATTAACACATTTCATTACCAAAGATTGCTTCTTTCAAAAGCAATTAAAATAGGGCGATCCTTCATGCTGATAGAGATGTTTCATCATGTCTGTCAAAAATAAGGTTTTTCCCTGCATGTAACAGCTGCTAAACTCAAACCATTTCCACCTAATGAACATATTGTTTATCTAAACCGTTAATGTCAGTGCAGCCATTATCTATAACAAGATATTAAGACTTGCAGCTACAATTGGGTGGTTGTATCCAGCAGCTAAACAGGATACATCCTCTCAGATGCAATGTGATAATAGAAATCACTGCTTTTCTGAAGCAGCTGCTGTACCGTCTACATGCGCTGTCAATGTGTGTTACTCTTTACAGGTGATATAACGTGTTTATGATGCAAAGTGACCAGAAAAAAAAAAATCATTAGCAGAGTGATATTCAGTATCTTTGGTGGGTTTGCCACTTACCTCTGACCAGCTGACCCTTTCAGCATCAATCTGATTCTATAAAGGATAACTAACAACTAGCAAATTAAAGGAAGATGATTTCATGACTACCAACCAATTTCTTTATTGCACCAACAGTCTAACTTGTGCTCTTCTTTAGAGCCAAACAGATTTTAAAACAGAAGTGAGAACTGGACCGTGCTGGAGCATGAAGCTTTCTGTAAACAGCTTCTTTTTTTTCTTTGTCATTTTTGTCAGGCTCACTGCCACAAACGGAGAAAAAAAAAAAAGAGATCAATTAAGGCATCAACACAGACAGAGCTGTGCATTTAACCAGAGTAGAAAACAGAACAGAGAGGAAAAATTCAACATATGTACAGAAGTACAATAAGTGCTACTCAGGCAGCCTTGTGTTCCACTGGCTAGATGTGAGGCAAGAAAAACTAGAACCAGTTTTGTTCCCTCTTGCTTCATAAAGTACTGGAAGGTGGGTGGGGAGTACGCTGGGGCCAGGAGCTTTTATCATCCTGCAGGAGAACTCCTGGCCTACGTTCTCAGGGTATAAGAGTTTACATAAAAGAAGGGAATTAAGGACACAAGAGGCTTGAGGATGACATCTTGGCAGCTGTCAAGGCATCTTGTCGTCAGGGCTGAAGTAGTACCTGACAGGAGGACCAGGGAGGTCCTCGTCTCCGTCTGCTTCTGGAGCAAATGATACAGTAAGATCTACATAACGACGGTCCACCGATGGCTTGATAAGCTTCTGCATCCTGTAGGAGCCCAAGGTTAAATGTATCAATTCAGCAGAAGTGGATGATAAATCTTTACAGAAGAAAAAAAAAAGACACAAGTAAAGCACTTACGTCAGTTTAAGTCTCTTTGAGTGTCCTGGCATCACAGGCACATAAAGCATCTTTACTCCATGGACAACCATAGTGGGTTCAATCCCGTACTTCTCCTACAATAATGCATTAAGTCATTAATTACATTTTGCTTTAGAAAAAAGCACAACCAACAAAAAAATCTTAGGGGAAATGCAAAAAATGTTGCAATCACACCCGAGCTACCCAGACTGCAGATAAACAAGCGAAATTAAAGCCTCACCCTCACTGCATTCATAAAGTCAGAAAGAGTGAAATCCTCGTGGCCAAAGATGGTCCAACAGTCCCAGATGGAGAAATGAATGTCGTTCCTGGAAAAGATGCCACATTTGCGCATGACATTTTCACTTTGTTACTATGAGTAAAATGAGGACAACAGATTTGTGCAGCAGTTCACTGCCAAAGTGAGGATGTGTGATGGATGTCCTTTTACCTGATGAGTGTCCTTTTAACAGGGGCCGGCTCTGACAGCACAGCGACCGGTATGGCCAAGTTAAAGAAGCAGTTCCTGAAAGATTCAAACCCGTAGCCTCCAACCACTTTGATCAACTCCAGGGCCACCTAAGTAATAAAAACTTAATCTTAAAATTCAGTTTGAGAATGAATAACAGGAATAAATACAACTAAAATACAAATTTGAGTGCAAATTTTCTGACAGCTATGTGCGATGCAGTTTATTTCCAGATAAATCATATAAATGAATGAAAAACTAAATCTCAAAAGATATTTTGTTAAATGTATGAAACAATACTGGAAATTCTAAACTGAATAATATAATCAAATTTACACATGATGTACACATGAAAAAATAAATAGCCATTATGTAAAAGAATAAAATGTATCATGGTCAATATGAATCACAGACCTGCAGGACAAGCACAATAAGTGGACAAAAGTGGCCTGAACGTTGGATCATGTTCTTACCAGTCCAGCCACAGCAGCTGTTGCTGTAGCAATAGCTGGGATGATCTTTCCGGCTATACGTTTGGTCTTTAGTCTGTCAGCTGGCTCGATTGAGTACATCCTGGCTCTCAGGGAAGAAGCCGATGTGACGAAATCTATGTGGCCATTGCTGTCATCGTCCTTTTCAAACTGAAGCGAACCCATCTGTAACCCCTCTGCGGAGGGAGAAGTGAAAACAACACTTATTAATGATAAATATTGTTTACAGGAAAAAAAGAAAGGATACTCAAAACTTTCATACACTTGTATATATGACAACTCGGGTTGGCAAAGTTTTAGATGTTAACTGGAGCATCAGCTGCAGCAGGAAGGGGTGCAGCAGTTGTGGGATAACATGAGGAAGATCATAGGTTTGGAGAAGAAAGTTGCAGAGCTGTTTTATGTGTATCTGGACCTTCCTAATGACCTGAACCTGTTCTTTAAAAAAGTTTTAACACCACCACCCGTTCTTGCCAGATTCTTTGGGCTAACACTTCTGATGAAACATGAGGATCAAGTTCTTTGACTTCTCAAGCACCTTCAATACCATCCAACCACAGATCTGGTTTTCTGGGTCAGAGACTGCCTGATAGGCCACAATATGTTCACCAGTAGAACAACAGCTCTGACAACTGTCCCCATTTTTATTCAGCCTTTTTCTCTAGGGTTCTGAGGTGGATTTTGTCTCCACGTATCTTGAAGTGCAACTGGACAATGAACTGGACTGAACCTACCACATAGAGCAGGGGTGTCCAAAGTCAGTCCTCGAGGGCTGCTGTCCTGCAGGTTTTGAATATGTCCCTGCTTCAACACACCTGACTCAAGTTAAATGGATCCAGCAGCCGATTAAGTTCTGCACAATGATTAATTAATTTGAGTCAGGTGTGTTGGAGCAGGGATACATGGAAAATCCTGCAGGATTGTGGCCCTCGAGGGCCGACTTTGGACACCCCTGACATAGAGGCTGTACAAGAAGAGTAAAAGCAGACTGTACTTCTTATGGAGGGTGAATGAAGGTTTTCCCTGCCAACAGCAATAAGGCTGTTTAATGAAAAACAATAACGGTTAAATACCCCGTTACATCTAGTACAATGACTGTCAACACATCACACTGGTATTGTAAGACAAAAATTTGTCTTTACTACTTTTTTGCACATCTTGTGTTGCCTTATCTGAGTTCTGGTTCTCTGAGCTTGGCATCTCAGGATCTGTCCTCTCGTGGTTCACATCCTACCTCACAGGAACATCCTTCAGAGTATCTTGGCAAGGGGGAGTGTGCAAACTGCATGGGTTGACAAATGGAGTGCCTCAGGGTTTGGTGCTTGGCCCTCTTCTCTTTTCACGATACACCTCCTCACTCAGTGCCGTCATGGGCTCTCATGGCTTCTCCTACCACTGCTATGCAGATGACAGTCAGCTTTTCCTTTCATTTCCACCATAATACACAACCGTCTGAATGCGGATATCAGCATGCCTTGCCGATATCTCCGCATGGATGAACGGAGGATCGCCACCTTCAGCTAAATCTGTCAAAGACCCATCTTATTTTCTCCAGCCAGTCCTTCCTTACCCCCGCAAATAAGCATGCAGCTTGACTATCACACTTGTACCTACTATACATCTTCGGCCAGGAATCTTGGTTTCATGGTTGACAACCAGTATCTTAATTTGATCAGTCAGCTTGAGTGTCAGTTTAAAATATTTGTATACCTGGTGTGACCTTGTCAGTGGCGATGGCTTGCTCCAGCTGTGCGATGGCCTGCCTCTCCTCTTCGCTGCTTAGAGACATCTTGATCTGATCAGGTTTCTTTGCTGACTCATCAGTCTCTATACTCTGGCAGGGATAGGGAAAACTTTAATAAACTTTTTCTTTTTTTAAACATTCTGACAAAAATCAAAGTCATACTCAAAAGCTTACTTTCTCTGAGGGTGCGTACTCAGGAATCTTAACATTGGAGAGGATCCTGGTCACCACCTCTTCAGAAAGATCCTGAGACACGAAAAAGCCTCATCAGCAAGTGATTAAATGTGTTTGTCAGTATATGCACAAGGATGCATGAATTACCTTTTCTGAGTAAGGGATGTTATAAATCCCTGCAAAGAGCCGCGCAGTGCTGGCAATAAAGGTGAAGTGCCTGGGAATAGGAATGGGGAACGGGAATAGGAGGGTTTGTTAAGCTTGGATAAGAGCAAACCTCAGAACAAGAAAGAAATATAAAGCACACTCACAAAGAGTCGTTCAAGTCAAATTCAATGGGTGTTGGAGGTCTTTTTGGAGACTGCCAGAACAGACCTGTGGTGGGGGAAAGACAGGGACATGTTATGTTGCAGTTATGTACAAGTTATTATTCTGTAAAGATTCAACAAAATAATGTCTGCAGGTTTTTAAAAACATACTTCCATCCTTTAACCTGGTGTCCAGAGGGAAGCAGTGTAACAGTTGTAGGGCCTACAAAAAAAAAGGACAACAAACCCCGCGTCAAAAAAACAGTACGTGAAACATAAAAACATCTAAGAAAAACTGTGTGACTTGTAGAATCATTATGCAGCTATATCTCATTGCTATATAAGCATTTTTAGGTGCTAAGGAATTTACCTTTCTCTTGAAATACTTTTCAAATTTCAGACGGGCTATAATGATGCACTGTTCCCACTGACTTGGCCGTTTACTTAGCAGCTTAATGACCTGAAATGATCCTTCGAGACTCTCCCCCGCCTGCATCCTCTACAAAGATAATGTAAAAACAGATATATGGGACAGATCTACAGGCGTCTTAAATAAGCGAGAACATCTGACAGAAAATCTTACCTGTAGCACAACTTCAGCCGAGGAGTGTGTCTGCCAGAATGAGTTGTACATGGAGGGTTTATGGAAAAAGGCACTCTCAAACTAGACAACCAAATGAAAAATATACGAGGCAGTCTTTATAACAATATGACAAATGATTATATGCAAGAGTGCATAAGAGAGTTGGTGGGCTTTCAAGCAGCAAACCTTGTCTCTGGCCCACTGGATTGTGTGTTCTATTACAGAAGGGAACGACTTGAGAGTGCAGAATGGGATCTCCTCTTCTGGGGGGTCCCTCTGTGAGGCAGAAATACAGATTTTAGAATGGTGACAGGACACAAAAAAAACCTCAGCTTTTTAAAGACCACATTACAGAAATAAATATTAACTCAAACAGAAAGGCAGACTCTCTCTGAGACTCACATGGCTATTGTAGGACTCTGTCAAGTTTGGCACAATGATCTCAGTGTGTCCTTTAGTTCCCATGGTGCCAGAGTCCAGGAGAGGTCTCTGATTGGACACACAGCGGCTAAAAAAAACATTCAAACTTTTTAGTTGCACGAAACTTTTTCTTAACATGAACTGGAACATTCATGGAATTGGACAAATTAGAATGAGAAACTGGATACTGATGATTAAGAACTTATAACACACAATAAGCAAACTGAAGAAACCACTGGGTGTTTATTTATTTGAGCTTGAGACTCTAGTCCAAGTTGGACCTTCTCTCCTTTATATATATATATAAAAAAAAATAAAATAAAAAAAAACCTAGACAATTGTAGACTCTGGTACAAAACAGTCGATTCAGCAGAGGAAATTCTCAGGTTTACTGTCTTGTCTGCAAGGCAGAGATTCCCATGCAGTCAGTAAGAAGCTCATATCACAGCACACATCAGACATCAGCTTAGTTCTCTGATGAGCACACAATTATTCACCCTTTACACAGCAAATAATTATTTTTCTGCTGTATTTATGTTCAAAATATTTTGTTTTTACACTTTCACAAAAAAAAAAAGAAGTTTGTTTTCAGCTTCACAATCCTTACAAACCTGTCCACGTATCTCCGTGCCTCCACATTGTCCAATGCAGTGACCACTACGTTCAGAGAGGAGTAGAAGCAGTCGCTGTAGATACCCTCTGTAGCTGGACACACCTTGTTTAAGTGAGCATCCACCTGTAGATCTGGGTTGATGTCACAAGTGGCTTCAGCGGCTGTGGTGCTTTTTGGTTTCTTAGACATGGAAAAATATAAAAGGGAGTGTGAGTCCCAATGTTAGTTGATTTGGGAGCCATAAATGCAACATCTATTCACCTGTATATGATGGGGCCTGAAGAGAAACTGTCTGTTGAGGTTGGACTTTTCTATGAGGTCTGGGTCCGTGATGCACACCTGAGAAGAGGAACAAGCAGCACAGTCAGACAGTAGAAAAAAACAGAAGCACAACAAAACAAACCCAAGAAAAGTGAGTAGAAGAAGCCTACCTCTCCAGAGTTCTTGGCCAGTCCCACCCCAAGCAGGGCAAAGTTTTTTAGCATCTCACACCCTATTGCACCGCAGCCAACCTAAGAACAAATAAATTGGGGTTTATTTTGAAATTACCTCAATAATTATTCAATGGATTTCTTTATTGGGCTGATAAATCCAATTCTTACCATAAAAACCCTGAGCTTGTGCAGATCAAGTAACAATGATTCACCAATGCAAGCTCGTAATCCATCATATCGATCACCTTTTGGGAAAAACTCCTCAGCAGAAAGAGCCTGAAGAGGCCTGACTACTTCAGTCGTGTCCAGATAAAACTAAACACGTGAGAGACAAAGAAAGAGGTTGGGTTTTTTTCCAGAGAGAAAATAAAAACAGTTAAAGAAAAACAAAAATGCTTAGCATATGCATTTCTTTTGACTGCTACACACAAGTGGGACGAAAAAGTCAGATATAGAACAATCAAACATCACCATTTCACCTCTGAAATAGAGGTCTACAGCTCAAATTTAGAGACCTACCCATTGCTGCAGTGGCGCAAACTTCCCTGTGATGGCCTTGAGAACTTCCTGACTGGCTATTCCTCCTACAGCTGCAGCTAAGGGAGGAAGAGTTCCCCTTGCTGTTCTTGACAGGCAGCGCACCAGCTCAGTATTCACAGGAGCCTATGGTGGAGGAAGGAGAGAGGAGAGGAAACAGCAGTCAGAATGTCAGTGTGCATGCAATGTCACAGCAAACATTTGCCTGTTTGTGAGGCTTAAAAATAATAAGATTGGGAATACATGATACTGGGACTGGTGGGCTGTATTTTCTGTCTTATTTTGACTGATTGCCAATACAAAAAAACAATCTATTTCCACCTAATAACAGTAGAAGAACCAACTTGTACGAGTATTGACACACTTTTTTCAAAAATTGTACACATTTACATGACATACTTTAACTTGCAAATAAAACATTCCACATTTATTCTGTATTGACTGAAAAGTGAAAGAACTATACACTTTTCCTATTTTTACAGTCTTGGATGAGCCTAGGAGGACAAGTCATACCTAATCTGTCTATAAATGTCACTTGGGGTCAATGCTGATGTCTCAATGCCAGGCCTTTTTTTTGGCCAATACCATCAGGCATCCCTTTATAATATAGCAATCAGAGAAAGAAGGAACAAAAATAAAACTTACTTTATTCTTAAGAGTTGCATTCATTTCCTCAGTCAGCTTTAGTAAAGCCTCAGCATCTTGTAAACACCTGATGATGTCAAAAAACAAACCGGTGAAGACTTTGATTTTGTGAAGCTGGTGAAATGGGATGGAATAAACAAACCACAGCAAGGCGTAATTCCATCCTCTGGTTACGCTGCTGTACAAACTGTAGTATGGCACATTGTACTGAACTTTTAAAAGCTGAAAGAGAGAAATTTTGTTTACCCAATGTTGGGAAGTCTACAATGCTGCTCCTGGAATGTGTCCAATGCCAACATGGCTGCATGGATCTGCAGAGGGGCCTGATGGGTGGATTTAAAACAAGAATATGAAAAAGGAGTTTGCGTTGCATCATAGAACACACTATGACCATCTTTTAAATACATAAAAACATTGACTTTACTCCACTAAGCATGTGTACGACTGTAACATGTGAACTTAAAAGGCACTGATTTTTATAAGAGGGGGCGATTCCTTATAAAAAGTTAATCAACGAGATAAGAGCATCACACATTAGTCATGCTGTTGAGTTTACCGTGGTAACCAGCCAAGTAATCTAAGCCAACTTAATGGCACCGGGAAACTTTTGTTAACCCCAAAGTCAGCTGGTTAACTGGCAAACTAGCTTCCCTTTGAGATACAAGCTGTACAGCTTTCTTTAATCCTTAAAATCCTTCAATTATCAAATCAAACTTTATTTGTATAGCACCTTTCATACATGACGCATCACAAAGTGCTTTACGTCATAAAAATAAATATTTAAAAAATAAGTATAAAACATCAAAGATCAATAGCACACACCTGATCATACTCTTTTTCACTTTTCACACATTCATCACATACACACACACACACACACACACACACACACACACACACATGATGCCACCCCTCCTTGCATAAAATAAAAAATCTGCCTTCTAGTTTCTGTCTCTTTAACTGAAATAATTATGTACAAATTTAATTTGAGCCAAAAGACAAATGGCTCAACACCACTGCGAGGAAACGATCTCTTAGGGACCCGTCCACACCAGGAGCCGTCCCACGATTGATCACAGAGGGCATCGCCACAGGCACTGCCAAGATCATGGCAGGCCAGGGCTCCCACCACAGCCATAGGACTGCAACTATCCCCTAAAGCAGGTTTTTATGAATAAAAGACTTATTGTGGACCACCTATTTTACTGGACCCTTGCTTATGTAACAGGACTGTTTTTGTAGCAGTATCATCTGCTACTGGAACACAGTCTGGTCTCGAAGATAAATTGCATGTGCAACTGTAAGTGTTTGAATCTGCAGTTATGACTGTTTCCTGAGATAGTATACATCATTAAAATCTCAAGAATCTTAGCTTTCCAATGGTGCACAACATGGGAAGGGAGACTGAGAAAAATACATTTCTATTTGTCGTGTCACACTAACAGGACATCTGGTACTACTGGGTTAAATCCTCACCTCTGGTTTACTGAAGTCAGGAATCAGGACCTGAGGATCACACAACTGCTGCTCTAAAGTTTCCTGCAAATTTGGACAAATGTGAAGGTACATTTTCAAGATAGGTTCATTCTAACATCTATGCAGGTATTCATTTTTGTCCAACTGTGATATTCTTTAAGGCAAATTATTTAACTCACAAATTTGTACATCTTAGGGGTTTTCACTAAAACAAAGAAGCCTCCGTGTACATATGGTTGGAGCTGTGATGTATCTCCTATTGCAAAACTGTGATGGGAAAGGACTAAAACAGCACACATACAAAACAGGGCAAACATGGCTTAGGTTAGCACACTTTACATTATGTGACATCATACTGAAAACGTATAAAAACTGTTGGATGCAAGTAGACACAATACCTGAAACCTGTCGTACAGCAGCATTGAGCTCCACCATGCCACTGACTTCTCTAAAGATGACACTCTGACCTGTCTGTAGACCATGAGGTTGGTTGTCCATGCAGGTTACCACCCCAGGATTGTCCTGAAACAGAGAAAGTCAAAAAGGTGATTACAAACGGCCTTAAGATCATTCAAAGGTCTGAAAATGTCAGCATTTTCATTATTTCTATACTGCTTGTTTCAATTCAGGGTTGCGGGGAAGCTGGAGCCTATCCCAGCAATTAGTGGGTGTGAGGCAGCATAACCCCTGGACAGGTCACCAGTCTATCACAGGGCCAACACAAAGAGACAAACAACCACTAACACTCACTCCTAGGGAGAATTTAGAGTGCCCAATTAACCCAACATCATGTCTTCTGACTGTGGGAGGAAGCCAGAGTACCTGGAGAGAACCCGCGCATACATTGGAGAAAATGCTAACTCCAAACAGAAAGGCCACTGTTCAAACCCTTCCCCAGCCAAGGTCGAACCAGTAACCTTCTTGCTGTGAGGCATTAGTGCTAACCAGCATGCAGCCTTCAAGCAACAAAAGAATAACAAAGGATCAGTTAAACATTACTGCAGAGAGCTGGAGCTCATCTTTTTGGGTATACCTGGGATATACTTTGGATGAAAATCTCCTTGGGCTCCTCTCCTGTGGAATCAGACACCTCAAACTCTTCTCCAAAATCACAAAACACTTGGGCACAGATGCCATATGCATCACAGCAGATGAACTGGCAGAGACAAGAGACCACATGGTTTAGTTTACTGACAGGAAAGGTTTTGCATTAACAAGTTGGGTGTTTTTCTTGGGTAAGACTAAGTTGAAACCACAACATGGACTGTAGACTTACTCTGATGGGAGGTTGGTGTGAATGGCAAAATTTATTAACTCTCTTCCGCAGGCTCAGACTGGCCTCTGTCAAAATCACACACTGAAAGAAAAAGCACAGCGGTCAGACACCAAATATTAACTGTAGTCTGCACTGACAGATGTACCGAGTTATGTGTTATTTGTTTCTTATTTTTTAAAGGCTATATAAAATTACATTGAGGGGGGGTCTGCTAAAAATTTGAATGCAAAATTGAGCTATGAACAGCTGTACTTCTCAACTGTAGGATGCAACCCGTGGCCCAAACACTGAAGCCTCAAGTTACATTTCCTCTAGATTAAAAATTAAAAACTAAGCAATATGGTGTTATTTATCCCATTTATGCCTGGGGTTGCTAAATTCTGGGAATTTTTAAAGTAGAAAACTTTGCATGGGAATTGACAGAAATATCTGGAAATTAAAAGAAATATCTGGGAATCAACTGGAAATTTACAAAATTGAAGGTTTTGTCCCTTAACAAGGAACTTAAATTTAGTAGAAGAAAATATATTGTAGCATAATCTTGGCTGAAACAACCAGATTTAATGCAAGCAAAGTTGAATATCTATGTTATTCAACCACAGCACACTACTTACTGCAGGTTTATTGAGGACACACACCCTACATGCAATGTGCATTCCTCCATCACATGCACCGGTGATTTCTTCAACCCTGAAATACTGAGATGGGGGGGGGGTGAGTAATATTTTTCACAACATTCGTGTTTTTGTTGTTCAATGAAAGAACCAGTTGTTCAGTACAAGTGCTCAAGTTTTAAAAGTTCTACTCTGAAATAAATATGTCAAAATGTCATGTTAATTGTTTTATTTTGCATGGATGTCTACTTATGACGAAACTAAATCTTGATATTTGTTTGAATATGATGCAGTTTGTTGAACTTCTCTCCAAATTCTATTTAATTACCATAAATTCCCATCATTCCTGTGGAAAGTTTCCAATTTGCAATATTTCCGGAAATTTACCAGAATTTTGCCTCCTCTTTGCAACCCTATTTATACCACAGCACGTCATTTCTCCCGCTAGATGCTTTCTGTATTGCACACAGCAGAGTTACACCTCGATGCGCACACATGGATAAACATGGGAGTTGAAGATTGCAATACTCGTGTTTCACTGAGAACTTCATGTCCATCAGAGATGCAGTTGAACAAGCTGAGTCTACCATCATTGTAGTTATTTCTGAGCCATTTTATGGCTTAAAATGGATCGAATGTTCTTTGTAGGTTTAATTAAAGTGAAAATGTTATCTGAAACCTAAACTTTAAAAATATTTAGTACAACACTCAGTAAAACCATTTTTATTCACTTCATTGTTCACTTTCAAGTTGTCCTGTTTTTTTGTCACAGCATTTCAGTCTTTTATGAAAAAGAAGTCTGCCATGTGGTTTGAAAATGGCTGAGTGTAGCTGTAACATGTAAAAATGACTTTAGCATTAGAAGGATGACAGGAATTATGACTGAAGCGAGTGGATTTTATAAAACCGCCACAGGTTTGAAACCTGGATTAGGCGTGCCATGTTACATTATAATTTATTGCGCTCCTTTGCGATTTTCTAATTGAAACTTTACAACAATAAACAACAAGACACTGGGAGCAACCCTTTCAATATTCCCATGACTGAACTGAAAATGAGTTTGATTACAAACCAGACTGACAGGCATCAACTTACCTGATATTTTCTGAGAAAACTGAGATCGGTGTTGTCGTCCAGAGGAGAGGAAGACATGTCAACTTGGACATATGGGTTCAGCTCAGCCACCCGAGGGCACACTGCCTCCACCCTATGATAGCAACATAAGAGACTAACTACGCATGACCCAATACTGACAGAGACAGAACCTGTGTACATGGACAAAAATCAGAAGACTCTATTCTGTTAATGATCCCATGATCAATCAGCTGCTTTTGCTACCAAATAATAAACATAGTCAGTACTCACTTGACTAAACAGAAAATGAATCAGTAATCAATAATCTACAATTTAAACCAAGAGTTTCAAACTCCAGTCCTCGAGGACCAGTATCCTGCAGGTTTTTGTTGTTTCCCTGCTCCAACACACCTGGTTCAAATCAAATGGATCCAACAACTTTCTTGTCAACTTCTTCACAATGACCAATTAATTTCAGTCAGGAGTGTTGGAACATGAGTTAAGAGTTACCCCCGTAAGTAGAATAAGAACCCTAAATTCACAGTAAGACAGGAGGTGCAATACAAAACATGACTAGTGTGATTGTTGGTGTAGCCTAGCAAATGGTTTATAATATAAGGGCCCAGAATTTCGTGCTATGCCCCTGATAGCAGCCCTTGAGGACCAGAGTTTGATACCTGTGGTTTAAACGAATATCTAAGGATCTCTTTGTCAATTTATTTCTCTTATTTGACCAAAGCATTCATCTATTAGCTACCGCTGTTTTCATAATACTAGTGCACAATATAGCCAACAGTGTACCACCACTTTGACATGAAAACATCTATAAAACATTTAAAATATTTATATTAAATTTACTTAAATTGTATGACATACAGCTTTAAAGACATTGAATGAATATCTTTTGGAAGAATGGGGTTTAAACACTCCAGGAGAGGATTCTCAAGTCAATCCCAACATGCAGACAAAGTGAATCTGGGGTCCCAACAGGCTACTGGGACTCCTTTTAAACAGTCAAAACATCTGTAATGGATCACAACAGTTCATCCTTGTGGCATGCATTACCTCCTTCTCTGATTCAATACATCATCTTTGCGAATAAAAAAGTTGCAGCCAAGATCCCAGGTCTCACACAGCTTTGTGTCATGAAGAGTGACTGTCTGTAGAGAAAACAGATTATACACAGATTACTGTACATGTACTCATCTGATTGGCAGAATGTGGGATAGTGCTCAATTAACAGAACAAACCTACCTTGACACCAGCCAGGACGATATTCTTTGCTGTAAAACCAGAAGTGAAATAGATTTGTGTCACATCAAAGTTGGTTAGACAGGTCATCTGATGACTATGGCGTTAAATATAGAGTGCTGTCGTGCAAAAAGCTTTTTGCTGCCTACCGATTTCTATTCCCAGTGATCCCATTCCACTGAGAAATACTGAGGACTGGGCCATCTGGTGCATAGCGCTGTCTCCCAGCACATATCGCTGGCGGCTGGATGGAGAGATGAGGTAGACGAGAGTGTAGTGAACTGAGGTACAGTAACCGCACTGACTGTTGCAAGCAGAACAGCGCTGCTATTTCCTGACTTGACTGTCATCATGCTACCTATAGTCTTAAGTTAATTAACTAGAGATTACACTAGATTGCCAAAAGTAGACTTGCCTGTAAAGAGAGTCGTCAATCTCCATCAAGTCTGCAGCCATACTGGGAGGGGAAGGGGGATTCCACAGATTTAGAGACAGCGACTCTACCTAATAAAAAATATGGATATAAAAAAAATACAGACAGTGATCAACACAGCTATCGCCGTAATGATTTTAAAACCAACGCCCAGTTGTGTGTTAGCTACATGGCTAACTAACTGTTAATGTCAGCTAAATGTCAGCAGCTTTATTGAATTTACAATTGTCAGTCCCACGACAAGGACGATTGGTCGTCTTGCACTTTTGATCGCCAGTAATGTAACAGTTAAAAACGAGCCTACATTAATAACTCGCACTGGTTCATGAAGCTGCGGAGGAAAGCTCAACGTTAGCAGCTACAGCTAGCTAGCATTGAGTGGCACTACTGCCTGGTGCCGGTGGCGAGGACACTTCTCATGAAGTCGTCAAAAGTGATGACACTTATGTTCGGCTACGTAAAACTCCCCATATAAACCAGTTGAATTTGGCAAGAAAATCTCCATCAAACATTATATCAAATAGCCTTTTTAATACAGTTAAAATTAAACTAAATATTCTACGTAGATACCTGACAGTTTGCAAGACGAGATACGGCGAATGAATGGCTGTGACTGGTTAAAATCCGGAAGCGTTTCCGGGTTACCACAATCACATGACCTCATCCAATGATGAGGTCATCCAAGTCATCCAAATTTAATAATAATTTTTTATCAAGAGCTTTGTAAATATGTCTCATATATTTGGTCTTTTTAACTGTAAATTACAACAATTTAAAAAAATATATTAAAAGTTTCAAAGTATTGGTATTTTCTCTTATTATGCATTATGTTATACAAGATATAAAGAAAAATAGTAGAAGAGTAGGAGTTGTCAAGTTAGAGCAAAACATCTATAAATGTCAACAATGATGACACTTTAGAGACAGGAATAGTCTGATGTAAAATAAAATGTATATGCCTGGGGTAGCATTCTCAATCATTTCGGATTTGAGGTCTGACATCTCCATCAATCGGAATCTGGTAGCTTTAGTCAGTCATGATGATATGTCTAATACAGATACCTTCCATGCTTTTGTTAAGTTGGATGTCAATTTTCAACTGTTAGTGATCTCTAATGTTTAAAAAAGCTTTGCATTGTAGACTTTGGGAATCTAAGAAGAGATTGCTGAACCGGTCCAAGCTGGAGAAACAGAACAGAACATGTTTGAAGAAACAAAGGTCAACAGCCAAGTAAAACATTTACATCTGTCTGATCCCAGTTTTGGGCAAAGCTGTATGAAAAACACCACACAGTTTCAGTCTTTAGCATAGTGGTGTGTAATTTGGTATTTTTAGGTCTCTGTGTCTTTGTTATTAATTCCATTTGCTATGAAATGCAAAAGGCCTCCATTTCCACTTAATCCTGGCCTCAGAGATTTTATGGGCTGTTTGTCGACCCCTCACCTCCAGACAGCATAGACACCCTCCCTTTAATCATATTGGTCAAACTCACAAGGGAACCTCCCCCTGAAGTGAAGCCAGAACTGTACACATGCCGACAACAGACTTAAAACTCCAAAGTACCACTTTCAACTCATGGATAGCTGCTCATAGGCTTACCCTCTGTTAGCAATGTGGAGCAGTCGTATAGCACTACATCGGCTCCAGAAGATCGCCGTAGGTCCTTTGAGAATAAACAGGAGTGTGACAAGTGAAGCGCAGAGGGAGATGTCATCCCTGCCAAGGGTGTATGTCACCCGACAGATCCCCCCCGAGGGCCTAAAGATCCTCAGAGAATCTGGACAGTGAGTCAGAAAAGTGTCATGCTATGTCATTTGTAAATATTCATGTTTTTTTTAGTCTTGTTTGTTGTTGTTTTTTCCTTTTTTAAAAATACATCTTAGAAATTAATTAAATGCCTGATACATGTAATCTGAAAAGAAATTCACAAGAAGTTTGAATGCCTGCTTTGTAAAGTTTATAATTTACTTTGAGTAAACAGGACAGTTAATGTTTTCCAGTAGGTTAGTAACACTTGTTGTCAGAAGGATATTTCCTCACATCAGTGCTAAACAAATATAACTGGATCTTATACAACCTGTATTTCTATAGAAAATATGTGTATTGTATGTTTTGACTTGATTGAGTGGGCAGTGACCACTCTGACCACTTCTGTACCTGATGAAGAAATGTGTCAGAACTTGAGTTATGGTTTATTTTCACCTCTAGGGTACAGTTTGAGCTGTGGGACTCGGACGATTTACCTGTGCCAAGAAAGGAGCTGCTCCAGAAAGTCAAAGGTGTTGACGGTCTACTCTGCGTGCTGACTGAAAAAGTTGATACAGAATTGTTGGATGCTGCAGGTCTGAGGGCAGTCTTTTGATTAGCCAAATAACTTAAGGTTTTAAATGGTCTTGCTGTCAATTGATGCAGGATTTTGTATGTGACATTTCCCCGTAGGTCCAAATCTGAAAGTCCTCAGTACCATGTCTGTGGGTTTTGATCATTTATCTTTGGAGGAGCTGAAAAAAAGGTGGTTCTTATCTTTCTGGTTCAGTAGCACACGTTAAAGTCAGTAGGTGTATCAAATGTTTAATAAAAAGAGAACATCTTGAGACATAGACTTGTAATATTGTCTGCAATATTTTTGTGTCTCCCCACAGAGGAATACGCATAGGTTATACCCCTGAGGTTCTGACAGATGCTGTTGCTGAGTTGACTGTAGCTTTGCTGCTCACAACCTCCAGGAGACTGATTGAAGCCACACACGAAGCCAAGACGTAACATTAAATACATGATTGCACACATATGCTCAAAACTAATAATGCACGCTGCTTCCAAGTTTACAGAGTTTTAATAACTACTCTCATTTGTATCAGTGGTGGCTGGGGTACATGGAGAACTCTGTGGCTTTGTGGATATGAGCTGGCCGACAGCACTGTGGGTATTTTTGGTCTAGGAAGGATTGGTACGTGTAACAAATTTGCATTACAGTGTCACAGAGCCACTACTACTTTGAATTTGATGTTTTCTGTGGTGTGTGTTTGTGCACCTAGGTGTGGCTATTGCAGAGCGTCTGGCACCTTTCAAAGTGAAGAAGTTCATTTACACAGATGTTGCCCCCAGACCTGAGTTGGCCAGTGCCATTAATGCAGAATACGGTAAGGAGGGGACTCATAGTCACAGAGTCATGTTATTGTGGCAGGACGTAGGAGGGCCCGGGCAGGGATTGAACCCACAACCTCCCAGGTGAAAGTCATGCACACTGACCAGT
>JAOXYM010000004.1:9423088-9442883 GCA_028567055.1 Leptatherina wallacei | reverse complement strand
TTCTGACTAAATTAAATAAATAAATAAATTAAATAAATATTTGTGCCACGTGATTTGTCGTGTTGTTTTTCATCTGAAGTTGTATTTACTAAATAGACAATTTGTTTGGATTAGATCATTTTTAATCATGTCCTGATGCATAAAACCATAAAACTTTATTTTAGAATTTAATGTTTGTTTAATGTTTGTTGAAAAGGCCTCAATTCTTAGTTCAGTAATCATTCTGCCAATTTCAAACTAGCTTGATGTTGCATTGCTGTGCTATTTTTAGTGTGTGTTTTTGTAGAGTGGTAGTAAGAATAGGAGCAGTCAAGAATAAGAAGCACAGAAATGATCAGCGTTTGCATAATTATGTTTGAAAATTATGTTGGAATGGGAAAGAATTTCTAATGTCATGAATATTCCAGTGGTAGTTTGCATTTCATTGCTTCCGAAGAGCATTTTTGATGTGGAGGAAAGAGAGTACAGAGAAGCTCTCTTGAATATAGTTACTGTAATAGGAAACAAAAATTTAAAGGGTTATAATTGCTTGTAAGATTTCCAATTGGTCATGAGAGACACCTTTTGCTAAAATGATGTGAGGTTTTGTAAGTCTCTTATAATAAGAAGGATTTATTCATCATCATGTTAATAGCTGTGTTGTCAGTGAGTGTCTGTCCTGTTAAGTTATATGTCGTCTAGAAGCCGACTGCTCGCAGGCTGTCTGTGTTTAGAGTCTCTAAATGTTAGGAAATGTTTTATTCATAAGAGAACACTGTCACACTGGCCATAGGTTAGCAAAGACCTTTCTGCACCTGTGCCCGTGTGTGTGTGTGTGTGTGTGAGAGAGAGAGAGAGAAAGAGAGAGAGAGAGAGAGTGTGTGTGTGTGCCCTTGTCTGCATGCTGTGGGCTCAGAAATATTCATGATTGTGCAAAATCAGGTTAGTGAGCGCTGTGTTTGTCGTTACTTATACGTGGCTGAGTCACTTGTTTTTGCACTCACACCTCCTGTGACACCACACCTTCCCCCTGTATCCTTCTCCCCTCACTGTGCAATTTGTTCCCACTCATGGATTTTAACGGTGGATTGCTGGTATTGTGGACAAGAATATCAGGTCCACTGCCAAGTCACTCCCTCTGAATCCATGAGGCTGAAGGAACAAGTCCACAGCTCAAGCATACCAAATGTCCATGGTCACCTAGAGAGTTGGTCCCGTGCACATGTTTGTGTCTCTGTCATTTGTGTGGCAGAAAGGGAGTTGCCTCAGACACTGATTTAAGAGCAGTTTAGTGTCACTGACCCCTAATGGTTTTGATTAGGATTTGGTTTGGCTAATCTGATTTTAGATCTGTGTCTGTGGGCAGCTTGGTCCCTGAGCGTGTGACCTCTCACTTCTAACCTGTTTGACTCCGCCCCCCCCAGCCTGAGAACCTTCTATTGGCCAGTAAGCTGAAGGGGGCGGCGGTCAAGTTGGCTGACTTTGGGCTGGCTATCGAAGTACAGGGGGACCAACAGGCATGGTTTGGTGAGTATTCACCCATCTGTTTCTTTAATTGTAGACAGTTTTTCACTCAAGCAAACAATCAGTTGATCAGTTACTCATTTTGATGGTTGACAGTGGTGGGGAATTTCTCCCTGATGATAATAAAGAGAAATTCAGCTGAGACTGGTTTATTCCATGCCAATAAACATCCCAACTTCGTTTTTTTTTTTTTTTCTTTTAATTTTTTTGTCAAAATAGTGGTTAAATTCCAAATATTAAAGCCACAGGGGATAATTTTTCAAAAAGAGAGGGTTGCCGTCCTGTTTGGTCATAATCTGGCTGGAAAAGCAATGATAAAAGTGCAGAAACATTGAGTCCAGCAGCCAGTTAAGTAATTTATTTAATAAACTGGAACTCATAGAAATCATAACTGAAGACAAATGTAAGTAGCATCAATGGTTTAAGGACTTTGAACACTGGGTTCAGGTGTTCCCAGCGACTTTCTACGTAGTCATTCCCACCAAAACCCTAAGGTAGGTAGAGCAACAATAAAAAGTAAATTACAACAACCGATAATTATGTAAAAGTAAATGTCTTCGTATGCTACACGTTAAAACGTAAAAGATGATACCTCCCACATCAACCCCCAAAAGTGCTAATGGGTTTTTACATGGAGAAATGGGGAAATATAATAATACTGTATCAATGAGTATGCAAATGTGTGCATGACATTGTAAAGGGCTTTTGGAAACAAGGCAAGTTAAAAGACGCCAGAACCATTAACACATATCAGTTTGCTTCCAGGGACAGATATTTTTGTCTACAAACACATTTCATCTGGATTTTTTTTATCACCATGTTTAGATTTAGAATTGTGCCCTAACATAAAGACATAGCTTAATGGCAGCCAATTCACAATTCCCTGTCTTGGTAGTTAAGTTGATGTTATATTCAACAGGTCAATCACAGAAATGCTAAGAATAAAAAGCTGTAAGAAAGAAATGTTGTTTTTATGTGCCAAATTCAAGATGTAGTCTGTATATTTTCTTTTTATGAGATATTGATTACTCGAACATTCTGCTATTTTTTTTTTTTTTATTATTCAACCCTTTAATGCTGTATGTATCGTATTTGATATACATACAGTTTCTGAGACCTTTTGCATCACTTTATGATAAAAACTTGGCTCAAAACTTCGTTGTAACCTCTGATACGTGTCTTCTGCCCCCTGGTGGATACAATAATAATACAATAATGCACTACAATAATTTTGACATATCACACTGTAATAAACTGTCAAAATACAAAAAAAAAAGAAAAGTTAAAAGTAATTTTTTTACATTTTGTTGAAGAGCCAAATAAAAATTTACTTTTCTCCCCAGTTCTTCTTCGGCCAGGCTTTAAAGGGTTAAAATATTTTTCATGAGTTTTTCTCATATTTTGAGCCAAAGATTTTCACTCCTGTAGAGCTTGTATACATTTAACTCCAGATTTACAATTGCATTCCTGAGCCAACACTTCATTTTATTTGTATTCTGCTTCCACTTAACACTGCAGGACTGAATCATTCAAACATGAGGTTGCAAACTCAAGTGATGAACCAGTGTTTTGTTTACACATAAGATACAACTTGGCTGAAAAAAGAGTTTCAAAGGAGATCTTTAGGGACTTTTTTTAACTGGGCATATAATTTGTTCATTTCTTGAGTTGCAGCTATGAAAAATGACTAAACTTACACCACCTACAGCAGAGAAATACTTCCTGAATACTTTCCTTAGAAACAAGAAAGGGAATCCTGCCTTGTATTGTCTTAATGTATCAGTTAAAATTTTTAATCCATACATCTGTAATTGTAAGCGCCAGCAATGTATCACTTCATTCAAGTGTTTTTTTTCTGTTCATAGTTCAAAAACACCCGTTTTTTATGTATTTGAGTAATCTTTTAGCCATTAAACAAGCACTTTTCCCCCACTTATTTGTTTTTTACTTCTTAATATGTAGCCTATGCAACAGATTTTGGTCTTGAGGGACATTGCTATTTTTCTGTAATATACAGTATTTTGACAATTTGAATTCTTTTTGTGTTTAATTTCATCCGTTCCATTTTGGACCCTTCTTTACAGACCAGATTACCAGATTAGATCACAGATGGACTTGAAACTACAAATCTCCACAAAATATTTATTAACAGTGGACATTATAACAATTGAAATGTCTATTTTCTTTTTTTGAAAATTGATGTTATTTGATAAGCAGCATCCCAGTGGCTCTAATGTTTTGGGTTTCTTCAATGTTATTTATCACTTCACTCAAAATGAATCTGTTGGTGTATCCAACTATTAACCTTCACTGTGCAGGGTGTGTATTTTTTTATTTTTTTGAAATCTTTTTTTTAATATAAACCTTTTGGCAAAGGTACAGGATATAAAGCAGTCTTCAGTCTTCACTCAACCTAGAGGTTTCCCACAAATCAATAACTACTTCCTGTCAACATCTTCTTATCTGAGTCTACATCTAACTAGTGGTGGGGTGCAGTAAATAATCCCTACCAGATGTTCTCTTTTTAAATTGATTTTCAAACATGTTTTCCAATGAATTTCGAATAGAGGGCAACATACTGAAATTTCTACACCCATGTATCATTCCTTAGCTCCTCCTTCCTTTGTATTACTCCTCCAGGCTTTGCTGGAACTCCTGGCTATTTGTCTCCAGAAGTTCTGAGGAAAGACCCATATGGGAAACCAGTGGACATGTGGGCCTGTGGTAAATAACTCATATGCACCTTTGAATATCTGCTTTTGCTAGTGAATCACAGAGGTTCTAAAAGCTATAAGTTACTACATGTTTATGACTTTATATGACTTCACTTCACATGTCACATTGTATTAGGTGTGATTTTGTACATCCTGCTGGTGGGCTACCCTCCCTTCTGGGATGAAGATCAGCATCGCCTCTACCAGCAAATCAAGGCTGGGGCCTATGATGTAAGTGTGGACACACTCTCACACTGAGTGTAAATGGCTTAAAATTTAAAGAAAAAATAAGCAGATGTAATTCATTAAGATGTATTCTCCAAAAGACAAACCCTCACATGGATCACAGAAACAAAACCTATTTATTTACAACCTTTGAAAAACAAACAAACAAGCAAATTGAAAGGAAATGTTATAATCATAACTTAAAACCTCTGGTCAATTATCTGAATTGTTTCCTTCAATTGATTTCCTCCACAGGTGCATGGCTGGATAAAAGTTTCTGTCTCTTTCTTTCCTTTTAGAGCGTGGATGGTTTATTAGTTTTGTGGCTGACTCATTAATGCTTTCTTTATTTGTGAAATAAATGTTTTGAACCATTGTTATTTCACAGTTCCCATCCCCAGAGTGGGATACTGTTACTCCTGAGGCCAAAGATCTGATCAACAAGATGCTAACAATCAACCCAAGTAAACGCATCACTGCCGCTGAAGCCCTCAAACACCCCTGGATCTGCGTATGTGAAACACACTCACATATATGAAGATGCAGAATACATTAGCACACAGAGATACACTGTTAATGATTTTCTTCTATATGCAAGTTTCTGTAAATGCTAAACTTACCTGTTGTAGCTCCATTTCCCTCTAATCCTTGAATCTCAACCTCTTCCTGCAGCAACGATCCACTGTAGCTTCCATGATGCACAGGCAGGAGACTGTGGAGTGCCTGAAGAAATTCAATGCCAGGAGGAAACTCAAGGTGAGGCTTCTGGCAGTTGGTCACATTTCAATTTATGCAGATAAACCAACTAAGCCATTTCTTACACCCTTTCTCTGTTTTCCTTACTCAAGACTCCACTGTAACTTTAAAATGATTTTTTTCTAAGACCTTCTGGAAGCCACGTTGCCCTGTTGCCGTGCCTCTCTTTTTCCTGCTGTAACCTTATAATCAGTCTCCTTTCTGTGTCCTCCTTCTTTTTGTCCATCATCATATCCTTCTTTTTTCCTTCTCTTCTGTCACTACAGGGAGCAATATTGACCACTTTGCTGGTCACAAGAAACTTCTCAGGTATGTTTCTCTCAGCCTGGTATTAAAGAACCGGTTTCCAAAACATATCTTATAAGACAGAAACAGATAGTCTACTAAGGCTGGCTGGTGGACCTTTTGTCGGGGTTTTATACTTTTATAGTACGGTAAAGTACTCTTCTCCTAACATCCAGTGGCGGAGCTAGACTACACATGGGGGGTCAGAGGGTGGGCAAGACTTTATCAGGGGGCCATATACTAAGAAAGGAAATGATCATTTTCTTTTCTTTAACATACATAGTCACACACACACTGCAGTGCGGTGATAACTGGTCACATGAGAGAGACATGAGGAATAGAACATCTTTACATTAGTAATCTGGATTACCAAGTGGAAATATTTGCAACAAGTTAAAAAAAAAAGTCCATAGAAAGGTAAGTTGGTTGTTTTGGAGTGCAGTAGGTGGCACTCTACAATGGGAGCTGTCGGGGCTTCTGACTCTGGGGCAGAGGTCTGTCTTGACCTGATCTGTTTCCTTGTAGTTTATTTTCAGCTCCAATGTGAAACTCTGTATTTACTGAGTTGATGTGTAGTCTAAATACACTAAATATGACATGGTTCCCCCACATTATCTTAAAACTAATCTTGTGCTACCATGTAACTAGATTAGGACAGCAGCTTCACGCTAACATCAAGTTGATAGCCATACATTATGTTAATAGTTGGACCTGCACAGAGACAAAATCTCTATAAATGTGAGGCCAAATATTTTTAAAGGATGACTTTAAAATGCTCTTTAAACTGGTGTCGAGACACTTGTGAGCCATGCTTGCCACCTCCAGTGACCTGTCAGTCATCTGAGGTGGTACCTCTGGTGTTTAATCAGATTTCAGAGGTGGCCAACGCCACCCTGGCCACCAATCTAGCTCCGCCCCAGCTAACATCATGGCATAATCTTGGTAAAGGAGTGGAGAAACCATAACTCTGGAAACAAAACGAGCATAGACGTTTGACATAAATTGAAATGCATTTCATTTGTATAGGCCAAAGATTATTTGGCCCAAAAGAGGCCCTTTATAAGCAGAAACATCTCCCTTTTATCTTCGTAGCTGCTCTGTCACTCAATCTCTACTTTGCCATATTTTCTTGCATGTGTTTCTTTTTGATCTCTTTCTAATTTTCTGGGTCCTACTAGCCCACTTCACTCTTTACTCTTACAGAAAAAATGCATCAGAACATCTGTAGCTTTTTTTATTCATCATTTTCTTCTTTGTTTTCGTTTTTCTTTCCTTTTTTGGTTTGGATTTTGGTATCCATTTGAGGTAAGATTTTTCTGGAATGACAAGGAAATGTATGGGGTTGGGTCCAACCAATAGGTCTTGATGATAAGGCTTTTCTAAAGGCCTGCTAAAGATGCATGAAGATTAGGCATCCTTCATTTTAAACAGAAATATTGAACTGTATAGACAAATCCGGCGGCCAATTTGTGTGTTCCGCCATCTTGTGGCGCCACCATGACTGAGGTGGCCAGTCCTAATTACTGCTTTTAATAACTGACAATCCCCACTGGAATATAAAACGCAAATCTCGTTATGACAAGCTGTAAAATGTTGGGCCGGATCTATCAAGGTCCCAATTTGCGTGTAGTAATTTGCCCGTACAACCTAGAATTTTGCGCGTGTGGCTGGACCACGGTTTCGGGTGATTTACGCACTGTGCGTGTCTAAGTTAAAAAGGTGACACGAGTAAAAAAGTGAATATAGAAAATCTGTTAGCGTAAACTTTCATAACAAATGTTAACTGTTGTGTCGTGTTAAGCTGGACGGCAACATGGATGCAAACACACTGCCATCAGCAGACAATCAGCTTCTGTGTCTGTCAGACAGTCCTACCAGATTCTCTTGACATTAAGAAAATAGTCCAATTCTCATCTGCTCTGACATGCGCCGAAATGCCACCTCAGGAATGGCAGAGGGGCTACTTCTGGTGTTTGCTCGGATTAGTCTCTAAGTTCAGGATATTAATCAAGGATGCAGCATGCATTTTAAAGGGCCATTTAGTTTTAAATTTTTTGTACTGAAAATGTGGTTGTACATTTGACTGCTTGGGGTTAAGTGCACGTGTGTGAATGTGAATTTAAGAATTTTGTTATTCTAGTATATAGGCTGTCCCTCCCATCACTTGCAATATACACCCGATTAACCACCTTCTTGTCAGCCCTTCTCTTATGAATCAGTATGTGGTAGGATAGCAATATTGCATAAAAGATCAGTGTTATACAGAGCATTTCTTTGCCTTGCTTTATGGAGCTCGCAGTTAGAATTTGCACCTGGAGTTTGATGATAAGCAATGTTGATGGATATGCTTGCTGCATGTTAGAGAAGCCTCAGGCATGTAACTTTGTTTGTGAATTGCAATGCTGAACTCTTGTCTCCCTCTTCGCTTCCACAGCAGCCAAGAGTTTGCTTAACAAGAAGCCAGATGGCGTTAAGGTAAGTTGCTTTGCACAGAGTGGATGGTGCTTGGTTTCTTGCATTATTTTTCTTGGAATGTTAAGTGCTGACGGGGCCTTATTGAGTATTATGATGCATTGTGCACTTAACATCATCATTCAGGGACAGTCACTCAAAGCTGCAGGAAGTGTTTTATTTTTCACTTGATCTTTCTGTTGTTTTGAGACACATCAGACCACATTGATGGTTATATTATTATTCTCAATCAAGGGTGTATTTTTTTCTATTTGAGAGCAGCATTCCTTTTTATCAAGTCCCTGCTTGCATGCAGATGTGCTCTGTTTCACCTAAAATCCGTGTTTCCACACGCAGTTTCCCTGCTACTTGCAACATTCAGATATTTGCTTTTTTGCTTTTGGATTGTTTTGAAATAAGTCTTTTCAGAATTTCCCCAGTTACCAGAAAGCCAGACATGTTGCTGAAGTTACTGCTTCCTCACCATCGATCATTTTACTTTACAGTGTCAGCCTCCAGGCTATTAGAGATTAAAGGGTTTCAGCAGACTTCTTGCCCCTATTATTTACCCAAATCAGTTGAGTAAGTACACATTTCATTATGGTGCTATTTGGAAACAAATCTGTAGTATACATTTGTTTTAAATTGTTTTTAGCAAAAGTAAATAATCCAAGATGGATCTAAACAATCTAAATACATACATTTTACAAGAACTGTCATGAGCAGTTTGTCTTTCTTCAGAAACATAGTGATGTCACTCTAAATTTTAAATCATAAATTGTATGAAGCTTTATGTTTAAATGACATATTTTTACACCACATTTAATAAACCTTGAGACAAAATGAAGCCATGAAACTCTGAGAGCAAAAAGTTTTGCAAAGAAGAAGCTTGAATGCAAGTAGAAGGGCTCAAATGGCTGTGAAGGACATTTGTCCCTGCAGCAGTGGATCTGAGGACGGTAACACAATTTTGGGGTAAAGCAGACAATATTAAGATGCAAGCCAGATTGTGAGGGCAGAGTTTATAAGGAAAGCAGTTCAGTATTGAGCATGAAAGCAAGAAATACTCCACTCAAACTGAAAAATATACTTGATTAAAGAAAGCAGTATAGCCCCATAATATAGGTGTTAGTGTCTTGTTTCTTTGCAAGTCTTCTTAGTTTCCTATCTGTGTTTATGTCCTGAATTTACCATGCCGCATATTTTCCATAATCATTTAATATTAACTGCAGATGCCCTATTGTGCTCTATCCTTTTTTTCTGAGTATAAGGCCCTCCTTTAAGTCTAAAATCCAGCACCTGGTATACAAGAGAGATATATAAGTTGATGTCTATGCAGGTTCTGTAAAGATTTTAAGAGTTTGGTGTGACTGACTGATTCTGAGTGCCTGTTTTTCATCCAATTCAGTGTTCATTTTAGATTGGACCTCTGCATACCTTTAAATCATAATTGTGCTTGAATCTTAATCAGGCCTGCAGAATATCACTTAGCAAGATCCATCTCAGGGACCTTATTCCTTAGCATGTGACCCTCATTTGGTTAAAAAAAAAGTAATGGATTCTTCACAGACGATTCAATAAATAAATGAATCAATAAATACAGTAAATGAAGGGCAACATCTGCAGTGTAAAGGATTATCCATATCTATATTGTTAATAGAGGGCCTTTTTTTTGTGCACATTTTCCTCAAACACTTTCATGGAAAAGGATTTCTTTTTCCTTTTTCTTTTAAAAAACTTTTTGACAAAATCCAAATTTACGAGTGGCCAGCTATTTACTAGACACTATTTATCATTTTACTGCCCTATATTCACAATGACCAACTCATGGCATTGTAGGGTTTTATACATTTTCAATAATATTTTTTAATGTGTTGGATTAATATCATTACACTGCAAAAACCATGAGTAAACAGAGAATTTCCCCACTCACAAACATCAGTGAGGAGGTCTAATAATATAGAAATTAACAGTGTTATGACCTCCTCAAAACAGACCTGATACATGGCATTATTTCCCAGTCCGGGTATGCTGTTCAGACACAAGAAAGTGCCTGTGAAGTTTTCAAACTTTTCTGTTTGATAGTTTTTATTTAATTCACGTATTGTAATACGTATATTTCAATTTGCTATTTTTTTGTTGCATTTAGCATACTGTAACATTTATTTACTTTTATTTCCATTTGAAAGATTATAATTCCAGGTCCCAAAAAGTTGGGACACTACGTAAAATGTGAATAAAGAGAGAATTACTGAATTATGAACCTCATAAATCCATATTTTATTTCCAGTAAAACATAAACAACATATCAAATGTTGAAACTGAGACATTTTACCATTTCATGGAATATAATAGCTCATTTAGAATGTGTTGGCAGCAACACGTCTCAAAAAAGGTGTAACAGGGGCAACAAAAGGGTGAAATAGTAACTGATACAATTGAAAAATGGAGGAACAATTAACAACTAATTAGATTAATTGACAGCAGGTCGGTAACTTGATTGGGTATAAAATGAGCACTTCACAGAGGCAGAGCCTCTTAGATGGCCAGAGGTTCTCTTACCTGTGACAAACTGCATCAAAAAATTGTAAAACAGTTTCAGAAAAATGTTCCTCAACATAAAACTACAAAGATTTTGAAGATCATGGCATCTACAGTGTATGATTATTATCAAAAATGAAGAGAATCAGCTAAATCTGATCAAAATTGGAGCCATTGGGTCCTGCATTAATTAACAACAAAGCATAATTCTTTACTGGAAATCACTGCACACACAATACAGAAACGCTGCTATATTTTCTTGGCTCTTATTCTTTGTTTTATTCCATTGTTATGTCCTTTTGAGGCATTTATTTGGCTCCGTAATGCACTTTGGGTTGCACAAGTGCATGAGAAGTGTTTTATAAATGAAGCGTTATGTGAAACTCTTCAGATGTTTAGAAGCTTTTGTTTAAAATCTTGACCAACCTTTTTTTTTGTAAACTGTTCCAAAAATGTCAGAACGTTTTCCATTTACTCATACAAGCTGCGGCTCGGCTGTGTGATGATACTCATCCAACTTTTTAAATCAAACGATGTGGATACTTGAGCAAAACAACACTATACTTAATTTACTCTCATGTTAAATTCCCCTTTTTAATTTTGATATCTAGTGAAGTTTCTAGTAGGAAAAAAAACTTGATATTCTCTGAGCACATAAAGTCATGCATTTTATGACAAAAATTTTCTGAGACTAAATTTAGAAAAACAAAATCAATATTTTTTTGTTTAGGAATGCTATCCTTTCACTTCACAGGAAATGCATGTACATGTTAGGTAGGAGGGGCAGCTGTATGAAACATGGCTACATCATCACCATATTCAGAATTAGTGGTTTTCCTCTGAGGCCCAATTCATGTCACCTCAAAGTCTAGATGCTTACAGTATGGCAATATTAGGATTCTGGTCCAAAATATACTAAGTATTGTTTTAAATATTTATTGCTAAATTCCATTGAAAAATGCTCTACATGCAAAGCAAACTTGTGCAAAGTGAAGCATGTTGTCTTTAAAAGAAAGTCTCTTTCTAGTTTTGTTTTTTTTGTAAATCTGCAAAATATGCTTTTGAAGTTACCTTTTAAAAAATATGTATATATATATATTTTTTTTACCAAAATGCACGTGATAACTGACAGGTCCTATCCTTTTTCTTTTTTCCTTTTTTAAATACATAATGAATCTGTCTAAAATTTAAGAAATCTGGTTTTACTGCTCAGCTTTACATGCCATCTCAGTTTAATTACTGCTACCAACATGCATAACTTTTCTCCATACATGTTGCATCCTTATGTAAGAAGCACAACCTCCATAATGTGGTTGTTAACAGCGTAACGCTTAGTAACATCAGATCTTTGGGACACATGAGTTGGGTTGGAATTGAGAGAGAGAGAGAGAGCGAGCGAGCGAGCAAGAGATGAAGAGTGAGAGGGTGTGCATCTGTGTGCCTGAAAAGTGTGTGTCATGTCCCCTCTTACACTGCCCCCTACAGGTCAACAACAAAGCCAACACAGTGACCAGTCCTAAAGACACAAGCCCTGCCCCTGCACTGGTATACACACTCAGTCTCATTCACACCCACACCTTCTTTCATAAATCATCTAAACCTCACATCCCATTGTGCAGGAGGTGGAGGCTTACTGCCTCTTAAAGATTGGATAAATTTCTCTTTGATCTTCACCTTGCTTGACGAGATTTCAGTTCTTGACAGGCTGTGTGAGAATATTGATCAAATCAAGGGAAGTAACATGAAGTAAAACAGCCATGTAGCTCTTACTGTCAGGCTATCCCTGAATGAAGTAGTGTGTAAAATAATTTGTGAGTGCCTAGCATGTCCTAACTCCAAAGTCTTTGATACAGCTAATACAGCTAGCCTTGATAGATGTTGAGAATTCAGATTGATGTATTCATTCACACATTCATCTGAATTAGCAGAATATGCATGAAGTTTATAGAGTTGTGCAAAGCTGATGTTGGGCTTTACATACATAACTCCATATAATATAATTATTTAACACAGTGGACTTCAACTGATGTGACTAGGGCAACCCCCCCCTTCATGCCAAGCCTCCTCTCCTCCTCTATTCTCCCCATTCCATGCATGAACTCCTTCCAAATCATGAAACATGATTTATTCCAGCCAGTTCCAATTCCTGACCAGAATCCACATGTGCATCATTCAGGATTTGTTGCTGCCGTAGATTATCTGTGCATGGCTGTGTGCATGTGGGCTCCTGGGTCGTTTCTGATTGGCTTCTGCATAGTGTCTGCTCATTGGCTGTGTGCATCAGGCCACATGACTGCTGCTCTGCATGATGTTGAAGATTTTCTGTTCCCTCATTTGCTGTCAAACTGATTACGCATGAACACAGTCACATGGCATCTGTTTCTTTCTCTCTCTCTCTATCCTCCTTTCTGTCTTCATCATCATGCACATACACACTCTCACACACATATGCAAACACATTAGAGACTGCCGATGTTATAATCTAGTATAATCTGGGTGAGCGATTAGAAGGACTGAGTTGGTCATCTGGATCAATTCGACAGACAGACAGACAGACAGACAGACAGATAGAAAGAAGTGTTGACAGTCTTAAACTATACATCTTAAAGTACACATGAGCACATTTCCATAAACATCTTTGCCATCATATTTGTTTTATTTTTTGATCTATTTATTTTTGGTTATTTAATCCCACATGATCTTTTTTATGTGTTCACTATAGGAGCCACAGACAACAGTGATCCACAACCCTGTGGATGGAAACAAGGTACAACAACAAAAAACTCCAATTTCATCAACATTTATTCATAATTTCACTGAAGGTTTGGATTAATTGTATTTCACATAACAGAAGGTTTGTCATGCCATGAGATGACATTGTCGTGAATTGGCGCTATACAAATAAAGATGAATTGAAATTGAATTGAATTCTTCACTTTCACCGTTACAACAACCCCACCACTAGTATTGTGTTGTGTTTAATGGTCAGTCAATGATAATGTTCATCACGTTTTCTTAGTGTAGCCAAGACTTTTACATTGTTTCAAGCCTGAAGCCTTGTCACTTTCACATTTTGAGCTAAAAGCACCCCACTCAATTCACCAACCACCTCTCAAAAATCCACAATCTCATTCTATGACTGCTTAATATGTCTACATTTGATTTAAGTGTGGATTTTCCCCCTTTAAACATCCTTCCATTACAAATACATGACCTGTTTATCATTCTTTGCCAGGAGTCCATTGAGAGTGCCAACACCACCATTGAGGACGAAGATGTTAAAGGTAGGGAAAACCCTCATGAGTCTTACAACACAGCAGTTACAACAGCCAGCCCTCATCATTTCCAACCAGTCTGATCACTCCTTTGTATGTTTTTCTTCATTCTGTTTAACCACACAGTTGATATCAAGTTAACTACTACAGCTCTTCCTTTGGTTGTCAGCTCCTCTTGCAAAATGCCCTGATTTCTTTCCTCTTTTTTTTCATTGTTTCATTTTTTAGTCCTGACTTACCCTCAAATGCATCCTCTTTTTCCCATTTAATGCCTGAAATTGATAACAGAATGTTAAGGACAACTTTTTTTTCTGTGTATGATCTTATGTTTTCAGTATTTTTTTAATGCCCCGCTCTCTATTTTTTTCCCTTTTTTGTGTCTTGCTGAAAATATCACTCTCCCTTTCATTAATTTCTTTTTCTGAACAAATACAAACACTTGACACCCAAATCACACGGCCATCATTCATGCTACCTCTGTCAGCCCTTCGTCTGGGCGGCTTAGTGAGCGGTATCTTGAGTTCTAAGAGTCGTTCCTCACAGATGTCTGACTCGAGACAGACTCCCACCTCCTCAGTTCAGAGTAAGTTCCTCTTCAGAAGGGGAGATGCCCTGTTTCGTTTACATCACCTAGAACCATGACCTCTCTGTAAAGTATCTCAGATCCCGTGCTCCTGATTTTAGAATAATTTCTCTTGCTTATACAGTTTGATATTTGATATTGTTGCTGCACTGGTTATCCCTTTTTCGGTAAAATTAAACCTCTGTTCATGATCCCTGAATATTTTTTTCCTTACGTATTCTGCCGTTTGTAAAAGATTCTGTTTTGCATATTTGTGATTTATAGATAGAGATCTCCTTTTTCTTGTCTATTTGCCTTTTGTTCTGACCAAATCTAAATAGCCTCGCACAATGAAGAGCTAATTCATATGCACTCCCATACATTCAGTTTTGTTGTCTGTGAGGGAACTAAAAGTGACGGACAGTTTTTATTATTTAACATGTCTGTTTTTTGCACAATTTAAGTAATTTTTTCAATATCCCCCAGCCTGCACCAATAACAATAAAGGTAATTGTCAATGCTACTTAGTCAAAACTACCTTTGTAGTAAATACATTGCATCTGAGCATTGGTTTGTCTGTCCATTTTTGAGCTTTGTTGGGTGAAAGAAATCCTGTCATCCTGCATTTTTCCTGCCTGATATCACTATTAGTCATGGGAGGCTTCTTCTGTTTATTTATTTACGTAGTTACCCGGATATAAAATGAATATAAAAAAAAGAAATTGTGAATGCTTTTTCTTTTTTTGAGCGCCTTCCATTTCTAATACCTTTGAAATCCTGCAGATGCTTAGACTAGAGTCCATTTGAAGTTGATTGGATGTCAGATTTTCTTTATCTGCACTCAGAGCATTTGCCTTAAAAAGAAGCCATGGTGTGTACTCCATCTTTGTTGATGATGATATTTGTGGTCTTGTGTTGTTGTAGCTCGCAAACAGGAAATTATTAAAGTCACTGAACAGTTGATTGAGTCTATCAACAATGGAGACTTTGAGGCCTATGCGTAAGTTTCCATCTGTTTACTTGCAAGAATATTTTTATCTTTATGATGTTGTTTTTTACTACCTTTTTTTATTCTGTGTCCACTTTTGGTGCAACAGGAAGATTTGTGATCCTGGTCTGACTTCCTTTGAGCCTGAAGCCCTGGGTAATCTGGTGGAAGGACATGACTTCCATCGTTTTTACTTTGAGAACGGTGAGTTTAAGACCTTTATTCACAAAAGAAAATTTTGCATTGAGGATTGACACACATCATGGCTGAAAGTGGCCACATAAATATCCACATATTAGGACACAATACGTTTGTTTTGTTTGGACACAGTACCAGAGATAAAAAAAAAAAACTTTCTCATACCGCTGTTAAGCAAAGTAGTTGGAAGTTGAACGAGACCATGGTCTGTCTTTGCTCCCGGTTGTGCAAGAGCCACTTAGCTACATATCACAGTTAGGTCAAGAGAATTAATTCTCTATTGTTCCCATGATTTCATTTATGTTTTCCCAGCTGCTTTGAATTGTTAAGACAGAATAATCTATCATGAAAGTGCTTGCTTATTTTGGCACAGTATCCCATGAGAAAAGTGTTGCAAAACATTCTGGTGTGGTTTTTAAGTGTGTTGAATTTAAAGTGTATTTCAAACTATTTCTAACTTCTAGCAGAGAAACGCAAAGCTCATGTTATGAAAAAGATAACTTGCAAACAAACAAAATGACCATGATTACATACTGGTATTGAAGGTCTCCATAGCAAAAGAGGTATTGAAACTGGTTTTGAAAGAGAGACGAAATAGGGCATGTGTCTGTGTGATTTGAGCTATGAGCTCAGTACCAATATTTAGTCCTATCAGTTTACAGTTTGTGTTTGCTGCAAGGGCACAGGCTAACCTTGGAGCAAAAAATCGCTAATGAATAATGACTGCCATAAATGGCAGAATGTTCTCAGTTTGGGTAAAAATAGTTCAGATAAACCAGATATGTCCCAGAAACCTCAATCACTTGGCAACCCTTTGCTAGTCTGCTATCCAACAACAGCATATGGAGAGTTCAGTTCTTCGTGTCAATTAGTAGTACAAGGAAGAATCGCTGTTTCGCTAGTGAACAGCCATGCAGCTGTATTAGATTATCATAACAGGTGTCTAATACAGAGTTGTGAGAGAGGAAATTATATTTACTCACTGTTTTTTCTTTGTAATCTGTCATTTGCAGCACTGTCCAAAGGGAATAAGCCAGTGCACACCATCCTCTTGAACCCACATGTACACCTTATTGGGGAAAATGCAGCGTGCATTGCCTATATTCGTCTGACCCAGTACATGGATGGCAGTGGCATGCCACGCACCATGCAGTCTGAAGAGACCCGTGTGTGGCACCGCCGTGATGGAAAGTGGCAAAACATTCACTTTCATCGCTCAGGCTCCCCGAGCATCCCTTCCCAGTAAGAAATACACAACAAAGACATTGGCTTTAATCTAGATATTCGCTGTTTTATCACCAGTGTTTTTTTCTCACATTTTTTGTTCTATTTCTCTTCTTGCAGTTAATGGAATATCAATAATTGGTCCCAAAAAAAGAAAAAAAAAAGAGAAGAAATCCCATCAGCATATCTAGTGGAGCAGTCAACTAGCCAACCCATGACTACTCTTTAGACCTTTGACCCTTCTATAAGGATATGACGTCACACAGGACACAAATATTATTACATTTTACTGTTATGGCATTTTATGAATGGACATCCTTCGAAACCACCACAGGGTGGCTGCACACCGTATTTGGACATAACGACACAAGCATATTGAGAACTTTTTTGTTTGTTTGTTTGTTTGTTTTTTAAGATGTTTTGGTATGCATTTTAAATATGAAATAGAGATGTTTAAAAAAACTACTACTGTAACCTCTCCCAAAAATAAGTTCTGTATTTTTACGTGTATTTATGTGTGTGCAACTCAAAAACATTTGGAAGATCAGAATGTTAAAAATTGAGCTTGCTTTAGTTCTGGTGATGTATATACATTGTGATTGTTGATGAAAAGTAAATTTAAAAAAGTAAAAAAAAAACAAACACTGAAATTGCTATTCTTGCTATCAGAGGAGTTTACGTAAAATCCAGTTAATGAGCTACATTTATGTTTGCTATGAATCAAGTCATACTATTTAAATTGTCAGATTTCAAACTATAGTACTAATTTAAATGTAAAGAAAAGCAAAGCAGCTTACACTTTGCATTGAGATATGTTTGCCTTTATATCAGTGAAATAAGAAATAAGAGAATGTAGCATATATGTAACATATGAAAACTATTGTGTAGTGCATGGTGGGGGGAGGGGGTGTTCCTGTGAGTAAGATCATATGAAACTATAATATCTTCTGTTTAATTTGTCAATCACTGATTTTATTTGTTTGCATTTGTTATTGTTGTGCATCGGTCCTTTACCAAATGTTTCTTATGTCCTTCAGTATCACAGAACTGTCGTCAAATCAATAATCCACTGCTATGGATCATCCAGTGCAATCAAAACCTTGTGTTGAACAAGAGGAAAAATAAAGTGTTGGTTGCTGAAGCACCCCTTACATTTTGTATAAAAACTGGAAGAAAATAGGTTCATTTTTCAGAATGTTTGTACTTGTATTGTATTACTGTCTATAGGGTTTCTGTTGTCATCCTGTTGTTGTCATACCTGTGTGTTGCTTTGCCAACTGCATAGAGAAGGTGCAGATAATGAAGATGGAGCATAGGCCCTGCAGTCTCCATCTCCATCATTTCAAGTGGAAACCTGAGAGTGTCATAAAGGGATTGGACTGAAAAATGTTGCAATCAAGAGAGTAAAAGAGTGTCAAACACAAGTTGGACGGTGATAAAAGTTGGAATGTCTTCCTTGTCGATCAGTGCTTCTGCTAGCCAGTGGTCTCACCATGGCAGGACTATGACAATGTCTTTGTTGTCCCTACTGTTTGCTAGTTCCAAAATGGTTTGTCTCTTTGTTTTTTAAGGGGGAAAATATGATAAATGTTTCTTTTGACAAAAAGTATGATGTCAATGCAATGCACCTGTCCTTATATGGTGTGTAGCTGTTGCCAGCATGGCAATGGATGGCTTAACATGTTTAAGAAATAAATATATCAGCTAAAAGGTGTGATAAAGAATGAGTTTTAACCTGGCTTGAGTGGCTGATTGATTTGCTTTTCTCTTCAGAGCAGAGATGGAGTATGAAATGATAGTAGTGCCAAAAGAAAATAAAAATTAAATGAATTTGGAACTTAAAATAGTGAGAACATAATAAAGAACTTTTTTATTATTCATTTTATGAAATATGATATGACTTTGATCAGTACATATAATTTTCCTTTTTCTTTTCCACATTGCTTTTTTTTGGCTATTTCCTCTCATTTTCTTTTTCTTTTTACACATTGGTTTTACAATTTTGCTTTTGCTTTTACTTTGTCATTTGATAATCGTTTTGGCTTTTTCCATCTCTAATTTTCTTTTGATATTTTGCTTCTGTGTGTAATACTCAAAAGCCACTGAGAAATAACAAAGGTGAAAGCATTGGAAGAAGCAATGTGGAAAAGAATTTAGAGAAATTATAATATAAATATATACAATTTGAAAGCGTAAGAAAATAACTAATAACTTTTTAAAAATATTTCTAGATTTTTAAAAATATTGCCAGGTCCATAACAGTGTAAGTTTCTGTTCTGTAAATGAAAACAATTATGATTCGGGTTTGTCCAAAACTTTATCTAGTCATATGACTTGAAACTATACTAGTTGGATTCCTTGTACTACAAGTAAATAAAATGTTCTGCAGTTTTATTAGGTAAAGTTTTGTAGAGGGCATATATGAATATTAATAAGGAACTTTAAACTATATCAACACATTAAAGGGTTAAGTGCATCATGAAGACTGGGTTTTCATTGATCTTGAGTTTTCATTTCATATTGTGATCAGAAGTTACACTTGACTGCTTAAAAACTACATACGGGAATGAACTAAAACCAGAATTTGTTCTCTTCAAGTGTTTATTGTTAGAATCTAATTCCTTTAATTGTAAAGAGAACCAAAGCATTAAATGAAGACATCAAGATATGAATTAAAGATTAAATATCTTTCTCCCACCTAAATGGTCATTTGGAGCCTTGTGTTGAGGTTCTTGGTGGCAGTATGATTAATTGTAGATCCAATAGTGAAGTAGTTCCAAATTAGTACAATAAGCATACCAGTATTATTCTGTAAAGTAACTGTGAACCCTGTGAATGTCCTACATTGAAAAGCTTATTACAATAAATGCGTCTATTATCACATAAATATCTTTAAAAGACTTATGGTATCCATGTAAAAAAGTGTCTTCCACCTGATTGTTATAATATATTATAACACATAATACAAGTGCATTATAGCTGGACAAAAGAACAAAACAAAATTAAAGCCGCGAGCGGCGATGGAGGCCCTCGCACCTCTGGCGCCGCTTGGCCTATTGCACCGCCTCGTCCC
>JAOXYM010000004.1:9410773-9422988 GCA_028567055.1 Leptatherina wallacei | reverse complement strand
AACAGCTGAATCTGGTGGAATCCTGTAAAAATGTCAGATTTAACTATTTGTCTTCTAAATGAAATGTTGACATCAAAGAAAATATTTGTTTTAAACTATAATTAATGGTAGATTAAAAACTGTGGTTTTAATGGAAGTCAACGGGACACTTTTGGCCACGAGGACCACCATAGCTTTTATCTCATATTACATAAAAAATACAAATGGAATCAAATAAAATGTTTTGCTAATCTTTGACATATCCAAGTGTTTAATCACTACCAAACACCTATATATCTAATATTTTTTATATGGAAAATAATTACGTTTTTGCGTTTTTTTTGTTGCTATGAATAAGGCAGTACCTCAAATAATCAAAATTGCATTTAAAGGGTTAAAGTAAGTAAAGTAAGTAATTTATGAGAAAAAAAATCCGAAAAAAATATGAATGGTTGATGATTTTATAGCAGTTTTAGTGCATGGACACATTTGGCCACAAGGATCATGTGAGGGTGCAAAATTCTTCCACAGAGTATAAAACACATTTGAGAGAAAATGATACTGGATCTCTCGCCTGGCCTGGGAGCGCCTCGGGATCCCCCCGGATGAGCTGGCTGATGTGGCCAGGGAGAGGGAAGTCTGGGCTGCCCTGCTCAGGCTGCTGCCCCCGCGACCCGACCCCGGATAAGCGGAAGAGGACGGTACGGTACGGATACTGGATTTTAAAAATTTGACTAAATAGAAGACTTGCTGCTAAAATTCATACTCCTAGCTGTTACACAACCCAAATGATCACCAAATGAAAAAAAAAAGTTAACTGAAATGGCCAAAAATGTCACGAGGAGGGCATAAGGGTTAATCTTGAAATTCTTCATAATTAGGGGCATGTCCTTTTGATTGACAGGTGCCAGATATCCGGCAGCAAGGAGGCAAGGGGTCGCTCAACCGCAGTTTTTAGCCGGCTAACAGCGGCGCCTTAGCTTTAGCCCGCCTACCTCCATTAGCTGGTTAGCTCCCGTTAGCTTGGTTAGCTCTTAGCTGCAGCACCTCAAAGTTTGATGGGTGTCAATCATCTGTCCACACGCATACAGACCCCCTCTCAGCGCCACCTTGTCGCCCATTTTTGTATATTCCGGAAGTGACGAGACTCGTGACGCTGCCAAGATGGCGATGGTGGGAACTGCCCAAGGTGCCTCAATTTAGCACATCAAAAACCCATGGGTCACGTGACGGAAGGTCTGTCCATTTATTTTACGATCGTTGGTGTCACCGTAAGTGTAAGTTTAATTTTTTTTCCTCGACCTGTGGCCAGTTTGAGTCGCCTTGGAGAATTTATTGTTAAAGTACCTGTCTTGTCCAGAAAATCATCTTGCAAAACATTAAAGCTAAACTATCCGTCTAAAAGATCAATTCTGTGTCTGTTTCTGCTTCAGAGTCAAAACCTGCTTTAATCACTTCCTGAAATTACGCCAACGGTGCATGCCTCATTTATAAAGTAGAAAAGAACCAACCAACAGAAAGAAATATTTTATAATTCCAAATGTAGTGGAGTAAACATAGAACATTGAATACATTTAAGAATTCAAAATTATTCATGACAATTTACTCTTAAATTATGCTGAAAATGAACCATGACTGCTGTAACTCATCAAGTGGAATTATTTTTAAAAACAGCCTGTGAATATGATGTTTTTCCTCATCCTCATAGTTATACCTGCTGCCCTGTTTATGTGGAGTGATATTTCTTCTCAAACTGAGTCCTCATAAATATTTTGGGTTTTTGCAGCTTCAAGTAATGGTTTTATTGCTTTTTTGGGGATGAATATATCAATATTTGTTCAAACCAACATTTTACATGCCTGGTTTAACATAAATCTCTTGCTGAGGTTCCCCTGATGTCCAGCAGGGGGCAGCACAAAGCCTGTGCTCCCCTTCAACCCGACAGGCATGTCTTGCTCTTTACAAAGTTGCACAGATTATCCCAAATAAAAAGACAGATCTAAAAAGAAAAACAAATTCACAAAATATACATCAAACATAAAATTTTCTGTTTGTAGATTTTTTATTCTCTATCAGCCATAGATACACTGCAGCCATTTTGTTTTTGTCATTTTTGAATTTTGATACAGTAACACATGCCCTTTTAGTTATTTATATATGCGCTGTATATGTATATAACTGTCATCACAGAAAAAAGGGATGCTAATTTGTTAAATTATAAGCATACCTGTCACAGTGAACTTCCACTAATTTGTATTTTACATTTTTCTAACACAAAGAAATAGTGATAGTGAAATAAATACATGTTGTAGATACATACATTAGCGATGCTCAGAGGTGTGAATAACGGCATATTTAAGCTCTCAATTATGCACTCTCAACCTGCTTGTCCAGTGTTACTTTATCGATCTAATGTATCTCATATCCTGTGCACAGAAAGCTTGGAGGTGTTTCCACCTAACATTCAGGAGTGCAATAGCGATTTGTGTAAAATAAACTGTTGGCATTTTTTTACTATTATTCTTTGTTGACAGAAACCAGCACACACTCTTCAACAATACACACATCCATTCACTCTAAAACATATTAAACACTTAGTTCAACATTTTCTGATTGAAAAGGGTGAACTAATAAAGCTTTTTTGAATAAAATAAAAAAAATGTTAATGCCTATTGACTTCACCATCTGTGATGATTTCATTACTCTGCTACAATACTGAGGGACCTGATAATTGAAAAAGTACTCTTAACTAACTTGTGAACTAAACCAAAATACAAATAAAATAATAGTAAACTCTAAAATAAGACACCTTCAAACAACATAATTCATAAACTTGTAAAGATAATACCAGCAATATTCTCCTCAGACCAGTAGTCAAAGCAAAATATCACTCAACACAAGCATAGAGAAACATTTGGTGCCTGGAGTGTAGCTTCACTCTCACATTCTCCATCCATACAATATAAACATTTAAGAGAAAGTCCAAAAAAAAAGAAAAAAGAAAGATACACATAATAAAGAGAGACACTCACAGTGAGGGAAGAAAGGCTAAAGGACAATTTACTGAACGACAAAGCAGTCAAAGCTAGGATCCAACTGACAGATGTTGAGTAGTCATGCCTGTTCTACTCCCCATGAGTGATTATTAATTCCTAGGCTACAGATGTCAATCATTTTCAGATTATAGAGAATACACAATTACTAAAGACAGAATGCACGTAGTCTACACGAAACACGACAGCAGCAGTTAAATTCGGTGTCGATACAGCATGGTTTTCTGTTTGTGACATCTTGACCACCTGAATGAAAGAAAATAAAAAAAGAGGCTTGAACAGTTAGTGAAAGAGATTTCAGAAAGGAATATCTGAGTTGTGAGAGGCAGTGCAATGTGAAATACTGTCTTTCATTTTGAGCACCTACTCAGACAGCAGAAGCAGTATTTTATCTGTAAAATGCTCTTCACCTTCAGGAAGTTAGTGAGTCGGCTAATGTGACTTGTGTTCCTTTGTTTTCTTGTTTTTAATTGTTATTTCATTTTTTCCCTTTGTTGCTCTACCACATGATAAAGACTAAACTAAGACAAATTTCTGACATTCATAATAAAATGAATCAGGAAAACAACAGAAGGCTTTCTTTGGTCACAAAAAGGCAAAACAACATCAGAACATGAAAAGAAAATTAGAAATACATATCAGTCAGGGAAGAAAAACTCTTCTTTGTTAACAAAAAGGTCATCTTCCAGGTGTAAAAATGGGAAGACTGTGGTAACTCTGAGGTGCGAGGTACACACTGGGATTGCATGTGGCTAATGCATAGGATTAGCAGGGACGAGCCAGGAAGCGGGGGAGAGTTTTACACATTCTTCTGCTCTTCCTCCTCCATTTCGTCCTTATCTTTGTTGTCCTTATTCTTGTTCATAGCAGTGATGAAAGAGCTGGTGGAGTTGCTGTTAGAGGTCACAGGGTTTTGTCCCTTTTCTGGAGTTATCTGTTTGCTCTACAAGGACCTGTTGGTTCTGCCCAGCTCCCGTCACCACTGTTCGTCTGAGGGTGCGACTTTTACGCATGTGGGCCCTAAAGATAAAGCAAGCACAGAGAGAAAATACAAAAAAGTATAATTTAGTGTCTTTAACAAGAGCACCTGTAGCTGTGTGGAGATGGAAAGTTGAGTGTGTAGGATGTAGTGACATCTTGTAGTGTAAATTACACATTGGAACCAAATGAGTCAACCCAATACTACATCCTCTGTGGTAAGGAAAAATGGTAAATTCCCATGCAGATTGTGTCATGCTTTTTAAATCCAGTGTTAAGTTGTGATCACATGCCACATCACACAGCTGCTTTCTAGCTGCAGGTGCCTCAAGTTTATGCAGGAATGATTTATGATGTTTTCGGTTCCTATGCATAATCCACATTTATGTGACTACGGTGATTTATTCTAAGGGGGTTTGTTGGGTTTTTATTTCTATTGTCTTTATTAAACTTGTTTCCTTTTGAAAACTCCCATCACTGAGACTCCTATTGAATTTTACTCATAACAAACCACATTTCCATTCCTACAATGAATTTACAGCTTCTCATTACACAATACGATGCAGTAGAAACCACAGAAACTGATTAATACAGTCATGGTTGATAAGATCCATCGTAACTGTGTGATAAATGTAATTTCAACATGTAATTTTACCCCAGACACAAAGAGAGTATAAACAGACACTCAAGTAAACTAAAATGTAATACATATTTCTATTCTATTTTGTGTCACGTCTTTCTGATAGGCCGAAAAAAACAAAACAAAAACATTACAGTTCACATGCCACAGCAAAATGAGCAAACTTCAGTCAAAATTACTTAATTTACTGAATTTGAAAATTCACACCCACAACACAAGTCATGACACATGGACATATACAATTAAACAGGGGCACTGCATCACACACACACACCTCCTGAGCACAGTTCCATCCTTTCTCACAGTTTCTCGCTCTACCACAGGAGGGAGCTCTGCTCTGCTAAAACCACCAAAAAAACCTAGTGCCTGATGGCATGAAAGGGAGATGTTGCAAGGAAATACACAGGGATTGATCCTGAGCTGCATTATGTTGATGAATAATGATGCACAAGTGTTTATCCTTCTTTCCATAAAGCAGAGACACTGTGAAATATGTAAATTATGACAAAATGCTATAATTTTGCTAATCATTTCAGCTCTGTTTTATTAAAAAACAGGGAAGAAGTCGTCTCAAACTTTTAAATTGAGCAGTTTAACTAGAATTAGGGAAATCATATCACTATCATAACCACAGCAATTAATCTCTATCTCTATGAAATACATACTTGACACTGATTAATACAATCCTATAAATTCTTTATGAAACATTAATGATTTTGTCTGGTTTTCATTCTTTGCAATGCCTAGCATAATATTCTCTCATGACAAAGTTTTTTTCTGATTCTGATTTAAAAGAACTTTAAATCACTTTGCTGTGTATTTATAGTTTACACAGTGTCTCAACTTTTGGAAATTGGGTTGAATGAATGTATATGATGTAGATCAACTGTAGATTAAAGCCCAGCACACACAGGTGTGTATATTCTGCAAAATGTGAGTCGAAGAATAATGACAAAGAGGTTATCAACATACTTGTTTGAAGTCATCTTGGGCTGATGGGAGGTCAGAGGCCAAAGATGGATCGCCCTGGGAAGTCATTGTCCTTTCACCCTCCAACAATGTTGTCTTTTCTGAATGACTGACCTTACAAGCTTCAGCACCATCTTGCCTTGATGAGTGGAAACCCTCACGTTCAACAAATGTTACCTTGGATAAAATTAAAAAGTCATCAGTTTATTTAAGGCCTTTATCAGCAAATATATTATTTATCTGATTTAATCTGTTAAAAAGAGAATTTGAAGATGATGATAATGGGCATATACAGCAATGTGCACCTTACACACCTCTGTGTGGTCTCCTTCACTCTTCACCACAGTCCGCTTCACCACCTTGGAGTATCCATCTCCCTCAAAGACGGACCCTTGACGAGTTCCTTCTGGTGGCACCTCTTCATGTTCAGCACCATCCGCGGAAACACATTTGCGGATAACTTTTCGGGTGACCTAATTATGATAATATGTTTATATGATGTATTTATTTAAGGGAATAACTTTTTTTGTTGGTGGATATGCAGAATTTTTGCTTTACCCTTTTGACAACTATGTGTCCATTTTCATCCGTGTACCTCTCCTCTGTTACAGACTGTGAAGGGAGGTCAGCGATTTCATCAGCCTGTAAGGAAAACAGGATACTTTTTAGGAAAATTTTCTTTGGTTAGTGTGATGTTCATGTGCCTAAGTCTGTGCTTAATGGCAACACATGCTGAACAGGAAATACAACACAAAACCAGCACTTTAGCTTCAGTGACATGAAGGGAATTTTAGGAAACTGCAAACAAACTCTCAGGGTCACACGGTGAAACTGACAGATTTCATGATTTTCAGCCATTAGTGCAAATAAAATGCCAGAATATGTCCAGAAACACATATTTTTACTCAATCTGGATGCATCAAACATTGTTAGTCAGTAACCAGTGAATACACAGCCTGGTTAGGATTTAGCACCACCAACCACGCCGAATCGGGTACCTGAATGAGAACTCTCCTTCGTACTATTCTGGTGGTCAGAAATTCCTCATCTGAACTTCCTGAAATTGATCCTAGCTCTGTGGTGATCTCCTGAGCAAGCAACACAAATCTATTCAGATTTAATGGGTGACGATATAATGCATGAAAGCAGTGTCTGCAGCAAAGCAAGCAATAAACAGAACTGCACTTTCCATCGGAATTTTCCAGTTACACTGGAGGGTATGACAAGGAATTTCTATAAATGTAAAAAGCATTTGGAAAAGAAACCATGATTTTACTTAGATAAAGAATGCACAAATTGCAAATAGAAAAATAATCTAAAAAAGAAAAGAAAAAGCTCACGTGATCACTGAGTAATGCGGCTAATTAGAAGCAACAAAATGACATGCTGAGTTAGGATTGCGTGATCTGAATTAAAAACAAAATGAGGGTTACAGGGAATTTTAGATCCAGCTTTTGTGGCCAGATCATGAGCAGTCATTCCTCTTTGAAGCAAGTGTTAAAGCTTAGCTTTGGGGGAAAAAAGCTTGCAAGTTTTCACCAGGTCTCATCTTACCCTTCTCAGAGATTTATGAGTGTCAAATGTTCCAGGTAGTTGTGAAGCCACACAAAAGGCGAATTCTTCATCTGATGTCTCTGAAGAAAGCCGAGATTCCTCACTTTCTTTGTCCACATGGTGAGGAGGCTTGTGGACAAAAGGAGCATCCTCATAATCTTCACTTCCAGAAGACAACAGCACTCTTTGATTAGTTGTTTCCTGCACTCCAAGATGGTCATGCTGATCCTGGGCTCGACTTCCACTTGATTTAGTTCTTGCCTCAAATCCGTCAGGTTCAGTATCAGAGATATCAGACACCCCTTGTTTGCAGTCGAAGTAAGGCTCCGGGTCAGAAGATTCAACAGTTGAGCTGTCTGTGCCATGTTGCATTACTGTTGCAGAATCTGGAGATGCGTGGGTAAACACATTATAAACAGAGGTATCGACATGCCCAAGAGGGATGCTGTACTCCTCATCAGAAGCTGATGAGGCCAAATCGGTTTTTGATTGGACTGAAGCAGACTGAATGGCAGAACTCTCATGCCTGATTGGAGTCAGAGTTTCCTCAGACAGTTGCTCACAGGTCTTTAGACTACCCTCATCTGAGGATATCTCAAAGCTCCCTGAGGAAGGATCTGGCATCAGCTCTTCGAAGCTGAAATGTTTGGCAGTTGTAACTGTATCAGGAGTCAAATCAGACAATGACTGAGAAGAAATGGTTTCAATGGAAGCTCCATGGCACAAGTATTTATCTTGGATACTCTGTGTTGATGTTTGCCGTATCACACCCTTTAACTCATTACATAGTGTGGTTGAGTCATGTCCTTCATGATCTACAGGAATATCATTCATAAAACCATCTCCACAAAGATTAGTTAGATTCTTCTCCGGTACATCAACTACTGAAGGAGATGTTTCAACATTTACAGCATTTTTGCTGCATGGTTCAGTCTCTTCACTGATGCTTTTTGGAGATTTTGGAAACAGGAGGGATTCGGCAGAGGATACAAAACTGTCTTTGTTAATGTCAAAGCTTGCCTCTGATGTTTTTGTTATATTTGGAGGGATTGCAATGTTTGTGTGACCTTCTGCAAGATGTGCAACAGATGACATGTAGACTCCTTGAGTATCACTTTCTTCTGTAGAGCATTGATCTGTTTGTGAATGCTCTTGAAACTCAGAAATTTCATCAACTTCAGGGTTGTTATCAAGAGATTCTGACAGAGGTTTTTCAAGTGTCTCTTGTCTGAACTTAAGTTTCATCTCCTTCAGATCTGACAAAAGCTGGTCAAGCTGAGGGGATCCTGACCCTGGTGATGTTGGTGTTGAGTCTGAACAGATGATGGTGAGTTTGTCTGGGCTGTCTTGTGAATCTAGTATCACAGAGGTTGGTTTATCTAGGCCAGACTCTTCACTTTGATTGGGCAAAGAGAGTTCCTCATCTTTTTCCTGTGGTGAGCTACTTTGACTGGTCACTGTTACTCCATATTGTGTTTTACTCAAGTCCAAGGTAACTGGAATTTCTAATTCTAGTTTTGCAGAGGCGAGAGCATTTGAATCACGTGCCAAGAGAGGTGTCTCAGTTGGAGAGACCTGAGTTTTTCCTAAATCTACATTATTTGGTTTTGATGACTGTGAAAGATTGATCTTGGAAGATGAGATCTGAAAGAAATGGTGAAATGGAATGGGAAAACAAATTAAAAATAAAACGATTCATGGTGTCTTTGGTGATGAAATGAAGACTCAAATGAAACATGCATTCATCACAAACATTGTTCTAAGCATGGCAGCAAAGTCTCAAATGAAGAATCTCACTTGTAGTCCACATGCTTACATATAGTAATTATTAATATGTTATTAACATAAACAGACAGACAAACATCAGAACCCCTTAACTCATAAGTACTAACAGTATATCATGTTGGTGGTGGTGGAGGGGGTTGCATGGTTTGGGTTCTTTCATCTCCATAGAATAAAGAGTCAAATGGGTGGCGCAAACTGATATAAAGAAGTTCATGAAAAGCTTTACCCTGAAACCTTTCTATTCTAATGGGAATGATCTCATACAGGTTGATAATGCTCCCACAGGACATATGACACTGAATGGTTTAAGAATCAAGGGCTATGGTCAGATCTTAACACAATTAACACAATTATGAAATTTTGACAGGACCTTACATAATTAATTTTAGTTTGAAAACATGTGTTTGTCCTTTTTAATGGAAAATAACTAAAATTATTCCCTTACCAAAGAATAACTAAGAATCATTTTCAGGTAAAAATAGTAGACAAATTAAGTTATTACCTGCTCTCGGTAAGATAAAGGAGCAAATAATGCATGAACAAATTCAAGATTACTTTAGTAAAAATAGGTTAAATTGAGTACATCAACAAATAAATGTTTAGGTTTACATCTTCCAAAATATATGGATTAAATGTTCTGAATACATAGATGTGGTCTACACATGATAATATTCATGTCACATGAACACTGATTGAATGAAAAACAGAGCCAAGGGATATTCAACCTTCCCACAATAACAGATGAAACATATGACTACTCTGTTTTGCACAAGTGGACAAATGCATGTATTACATGTTTTCTGTTGATTCTGGATTGAGGTAAATCCCTCATTAAGACTTTTTCCCTTTATCTTTTCACCTGTCTGTATGTTAATAACATTTATTCAATAATGACATACAACTGGAAAAAAGCAAGGCATTATCAATTAAGATGTTTAAAGAAGGTATTTTTCAAACATTCTTATTATATTATCATTATAATGTCACAACTAACAGTGAACATGTAGATAGTTCCAAGTCAGGAAGATTTGTACTTCAAAGAAATAAAAATACGTCTTCAAGTCTGCCCCATCTCCTGAAGGGTAAATAGTTTTGATCTTGTTACAAAAAATAACCACCATATTAGTGGCAAAACAAAAAAAAAACAAAATAAAAAACAAAAATCAAGGCAACTAACCCATAATGTTGTGTTTTCAGGAAAGATATTGAAGGGGGCAAAGAGCGGGGGGAAGGCATTTTGATACAGACATACAGTTATATAATCCCGTTCAATTTTGCATTTGAAGTGAATTTATGAGTTTAACTTACTGTATGGCTACCACTGGGACATAGCCTTGGAACATTTCCAGACCCAGTTAAGAGATGTATGTTTGAATAATCCTTTCATGTTTGTTAAGAGGAGCATGTGCTTTACGGACAGGACCAAGCATGACAAACAGCACATGCCTCTAACTGTCATAAAGTTAAACTTTGCTTTTAAGAAATATCTTCAGAGTGCAATGCAACTTATTTAATTTTTGATCTTTTATCATTTTAATGATAAAAAAAAAAAATTAAAAAAAAGGGAAGCTGGTGCCATTAAGACAAGGTCAATTCTATTAGCTTTGGTTTACTACAGGATCATTGCATCTGCTGAAATGCAAACATGCCACAACAAGACACTAGAGCCTCTATTTATTAGTAGAAGCTTGAGGAGCACCTACTACATCCAAGCTTTATATTTTGCCATGTTCTTTAAAACTTTTTAAACCAACACTGCACTCACTAACAAGCAAGAGCTTGTGTTGTCTTACCGAGATCAAGGAACCTTTTCTTGTTCTTGCTTATGGATTTTCTTTTCATGTCCTTGGGGGGAACAAATCTTGGATGGCTGTCCTCTTTACTTGTGATTCAGGCACTGTCCATTTAAGTTTGTACACAAGTGGTCTTTTTTCACACATTATTTTTTATTTGTTCATTGGACTGTCTCTTCAAGCCAGACAGCATGATGATACCATTTTTTTTTTCATTCTACAAAATGGCATATGACTCAACTCAGTGCAAAAACAAATTAACATTTGTTGGTTTAACTTGTACTGATGTCCACAGAAAAAAATTAACCCATGGCCACACATAAGTTGTGGCCAGAAGCTACTAAGCGTGGCCAGTAATCCATGGTAACGAGTTAATTATCTCGTAGTCACGTATTAGTATCGTGTGACCACGCATTCGTTTTTTCAAGACTTGGAAAAAAACTTGTTATTAGAACTATATTGCAAATTCTTTGTTTGTTTTGTTTCTCGTTTTGTAGGACAACAGAAGTTTGTCTTACCCTGTTCACTAAAAGAATCCCTGACTGGCAAACTCAGAGAAAACTGCAATATGTCTGAGAAAATCATTGTTTGAAATATTGAAAGATAAAGAAATATTATGTACTGAACTGTGAAGCTCCCATATTAAACTCTTTTCATCATTTTGTCTGTTCAGGATTTTTGATCATGTCAAAAGTCCAGACCCAATAATATTGTGAAGCATGTCGACCCAGCCCCTGATGCTAGCAAGTGTAACTAGCTAACCATGCTACCTAGCTATGTTCATATATCTAGCAACCTAACGATGATTCAATGAGCAGTAGCCTATAGTTCAAAGACAGAAGCTAAAGAATCTATAATCAACAGTGTTTAGCTTGGTAAAAAGAAAAAAAACTAATTTAGTGCCTATTTGGAAAGTTTCATTTGAGCTGGTCTGACATCTGTTAATCTCAGTCAATGTCACTAGAAGATATAGGCTACGCCATGTTAGCTTGATTTCAGACAGAAATGTCAACCTGTTACGCTCTTTCTTCAGCAGATTGATTTTACTGTCTGGAGTCAGATACATGTATTTGAGCACAGTAACCTGGTCATTTTATAATTCTGAAAGCCAATCTTATAAATGTGGAAAATGATTTTGTTAGGAAAAAACTCCCAATGAACCACAGACACTCAGATCAGTTAGAAAAGGCAAAAAGCTTTTTTACTTGCAAGGAATTCAACTCAGCCCGGAGACCGAAGTTGAACTGAAGTTTTAGTCAGAACAAACCCTATTTTTACACACCCCCATCCTTAGATAGCTTCAACATATACAATCCCCATTGTGACTATGTTATCTTAAGTATACATCCCCCTTGAGCAGGGCTGTACGCTTGGCTTTTTCACTAGTAGCACAAGTGCTCCCAAATGAAAAAATTTAGGAGCACAGAAAAAAAATTAGGAGCACCATGAATTTTTTTTAAATAG
>JAOXYM010000004.1:9391638-9404925 GCA_028567055.1 Leptatherina wallacei | reverse complement strand
GCGACTTAAAAAAAAGCAAACATGGCTGCCTGTTTCATTGGGCCCAGAAGTCCCATCACTGGAGTGACACTAAGACACAATCATGGAGTATTTAAACTAACTTTTGATGAACTGGTTTTCCAAAAATCTGTGATTCAGAGATCATGGAAGATTCAAACCTAGCCAAATTTATTCAGTGTAAAATGAATATATAGTGGTGTGGACATTATCTGAAGAACTGTATAGATGTAAAATATCAACAAAATGGCAAGTACCTGTGGCATATTTGCCTTCCCTTTCAACCCAGCGCTGCAGCAAGGCATGGCTCTGCTCTTGCAGGGAATTAGGATTCTCTGTTCTTACCTGCTGAATATCATCCTCACTGAATTCAAGTTCTCTTGCCAGCTCTGAGATGATGGATAAAAAACAAAACAAAACAAGGAATGATAAAGCTGAAAAACAAACTATTACACCATATGTAGCATGCTTTGCTTCTGTTTGCCCAGTTCTACTAATTTAATTATGAAGTAAAAAAAAACAAACAACAACAATAAAATGCCTCTAAATTGAACTGCACAACAGTGAATATTTAAAAAAAAAATCATTTGACGGTTTACCAGTCCAGCTGAAACCAAGAAGGTCTGCAATGATTGCTAATGTCTCTTCTTTTCTGTCAGCATCATCCTGCCAATCAACTAAAAAAATTCATCATAGCCAAAAAAAAGAAAGAAAAGAAAACATTTTAACATTATGCCCAAGTATTCAAGGTGTTAAATGTCTTAAACAACACATAAAGTTTATTTTCTTTTTTTGCAGATACATGTCATGTTCATTTCCTGAGGATTCTATGCTATAGGCTGTAAACTAAATATGGATCTGTGATGTGACATGAATGAGAACATAAAGGTTGGATTTTAGAGAAGTTGCATATGGACAATTTCCCTTCGGTCACAATAACCCCAACATGCTTTTAATAATTAGTGTGAGCAATATTGTTAATGTCCTGGTTAATATTAGTGCGTGTAATGCTTTGGTTAATGGTATTAGTAAAGGTGTATTATTAGCACTGGTAATACCAACAGTCTGCATCAAAATTTTCAAAGCTTACTTTTAGGCATTCAGTCTTAAAATTGAATTTACAAAAACTCAGATTGATAAGTAACTTACCAAAAAGCCAAACATCATAATCCACTTTCACACAAAAACATACTCACACAAAGACGAACACAGAATACGGTACAAGATGGGACCAAACAAATCATAATGTTAATTCAACAACAAATGAGTATTGGTTATGTAGTTCTTTGGAAGAGATAGGGAGATAAAAAGAAAAAAAAACATCTTACTGCGATGGAAAAGAGATAAAGCAAAAGCCCACTGTAGGTCAGGCCATACCTGGTGTACATTCTGGAGTTTGATCATCAACCATTCTCTGCATCTGAGTTTCCACTGTGTCATCCCAGGTAGGCCTGGATTCAAACACATCCTCTGTCCCACCAGTCGGATGTGTGACTGGCAATTGACTGCCATCAGAATCTGAACTGTGTGAGGCTGGAATGTCATATGTAAAGATAACAGAATCTGGACTCATGTGACTAGTGCTGCTCATATCATCAATTTCCAAAGACTGAACAGATAAATCTGAAGTGTTGGAGAGTTGGATGTCTTTCCTTGGGAGAGAAAATGAGGAGGTCATGTCAGCTAAAGGTTTCTCTTGAATTGTGACAGCAAGTTTGGAGGCAGAATGGCTGGATATATTGGTGGGTTGACTACTGTCAGAGTAACTCCTACTTTCTTTATTTGAGACTTTACTTGCGTTGCTGGCTTCAGATCTTGTCCTACGATAGGTGGTTGAGCTTTTTCCTGTTCTTCTAAGAATCTCATCAAACTCTGATATCTGTGAGTCAGTAGTGGTAGTTTCCTCTCTAATTGTAGAGCCTGGTTTGATTGACAGGGGTGGTGGCGAATCACGGCAAGAATCTTGAATGCCAGGTTGTGCAGTCATCTCTATGACTGAGCACAGGTCCTCTTCATCTTCGTCCAACTCATCGTCATCAGAGGAAGAGTCTGAAAAATCATCATCCTTTTCAGGGGACATCCAATGGGCAACTGCTGATGTATCTGATTCAAGGTCTGCTATTGTGGAGTCTAAATAGTCAAGCCCAAGGCTTTGAAGACCTCCAACCTCAGTTTGAACATTCGATAGACTCTTGAGAGTACTGGGTGAAGTGAGTTCAAAGACTGTTGTTGTCTCAGACTCTAATCTGTCAAGTGAGGGATTGATGAGAGTTTTGGATGTTGGACTACCCTGAGTTAGCTGTGATTTTAGGGTCCCTTGAATCGTTGTGTCCGAAATAGAATCACTGCTCTGGATAGTTATAGACTTTACTTGAGATTCCTTTAAGGTTTCTGGTGAAACTTCATCAACTGGATGTTCCCCAATATGAAAAAATGCGTATCCTTCCCCATCTTCATCAAAGGCCCTCCTTGACATGTCAATAGCTCCACCTCTGGTCATTTCAAATAGTTTCCCCTCTTGGAACTGAAATGGGTTTGGGCTTTTCTCACTACCGGGAGTCTGAACAAGCATTTTTTCAGGTGTTGTTAGTCCCTCTGTGGAAACACAACCAATAAGTTCTTCAGGCTCTTCAGCCTCTGCCTTGAAAGCTGCATTTTTGTGGCCCTTGCATCCAGCATCATTTTCTAGTTCTGTCAGCGGTGCCTCAACTAGTTTCTCATCATGTGAATAATGCTCATCTGTTACAGAGTAGGGAAAATGTGTGTCAGTGACCAAGGAACACACCTCTTTTGTCTCCTCTTTGTGCATTTCTACTTCTTTTTCTGCTATGAGGGACATAGAGTCCTCACAATCTCTATCAGCTTCCTCTTTGTGAGTTGCAGTTGAACACAGTGAATTGTCGACTGATTGAAACATTTCGAGCTGTGACTGAATTTCCAACTTTTTCTTAATGTCCAAACCATCGCTTTTCTCATGTGCATGAGTGCTTTCTTTCACTGATTTTTCTGAAACTTTTAGTAGTGTATCCTTTGAAGAAGGCTGTATAATGGGGTTGACTTCTGGTTCTGGCTCATCATCTTTGTGATCACCTGTCTCTGATGGTGAAATTGCATCAAAAGATGTATCTCTCTTCATTTTAGATTCCTGTTCCATCTCCTCAAATGTTTTGATCTTTACAGCCATTTTGAACATCTCCTCCTCTGGAGTAAATTGTTTATTGGTGGTGTCATTCTCACTGTCATCTGTGTCAACTGAGTCTTGCTTGATGTGCATGTGAAGACTCTCAGTGGAGCATATATTGCCATCAGTTACTCTATTTGTAGAGTTTGGCAACTCCCCACTGTCTTTTTTCATTTCACTGTCCATTTGGGTGATCTCAACATCGCTTTCTTGCTTATCATCATAAGCAAAACATGCTTTGAGCTGGGAAGCATAGTCCTCATACACAGCTATCTTGGCTGACATCATAAGTTCTGTGCCTTGTGATTGGGTAGGACTTGTTTCAAGCGAGTCTTGACATGGAGATTCTTTGGTAGGGCTTGGCTCTATTGAGTCAGGAGATTTCTTTGACGATCTATCCTCCATTAGAGGACTTGCTTCTAATGAATCTTGGTCACATGGCTCTTTATCTGGGTCATCAAGCACCACAGTATTAAGGTTCTCTAAATCTGCTGGCCGTTGTGGTGCTTTATAACTACTTGGTAGTTGTAAGAAATTCTGTGTTTTTAGAACTGAATGAGGAACCCCTAGACTGACATCTTGTTGATCAATTTTACTATTGGACATTGTTTGATGGGACTCCTTAAAATCTATTGTCCTTTCAGCAGATTCAGTAAAAAGTGCTGCTGCTCTTGGTGTAGTCCTAGCATCACCCTCTTCAGATTGGACTCTGCTGGGACTATCATCTTCATCAGAGCATGCCTGCCATCTACTTTCTATAGCTCCCATGTCATGGATGTTCACTGTGTCAGAACTTGTATCTTCCAGAGAAATTGTCTGTTCCTGAGAGACTGTGAGAGTTTCTTTTTTGGTCAGTAATTTTTCTTTGCAGCTCTCACGGACTAAGTCCTCCTCCAGGTCGCTTTGCTTTGTCAATGGATTTTCTCTGAGATATTTATCTAACTCACCACTGAGAAGTGACAATATGCCAGACATATTCTTTTCAGTTGCAGACCGGTGGTGAGCCTGTCTCTCGATATGAACTTGTTGGAATGGTGGCTCTAATACCAAACTTGGTAATGGTTCTTTAATTCCATATTCATCAGTCTGCAAATCTTCATTTGCTTCTTCCCGAGTCTTCTCTACTGAACGTCCACGGGTCAGTATTGTTTCTTTGCAGGCTTCATAGACAAGATCCTCTTCTGGGTAGCTTTGTTTTGTCACTGGCTTTTCTTTGATATATTCATCCAGGTCACTGGTGAGAAGTGAAAACATGCCTGACATGTTCTTCTCAGGTGTAGACATTTGGTATTGTACCTGTCTCTCAATATGAACTTGTTGGAATGGAGGCTCTGATACCAAACTCGATGTTCCTTCCTTGACTCCAGCTTCATCAGCATGTAGGTCTTCATTTTCTTCTTCTCTTGTCTTACTCGCCAAATCACTTATCAGTATAATTTGTTCACAACTGTCATTGACCGTTTCATTTTCTGAGTAGTTTTGTTTTGCCATTGGTTTTTTCTCAAGATTCTGATCTAGGTCTCTACTGAGAAGAGTCAACATGCCTGACATATTTGTTTCAGTTGTAGAATGCTGGTAGTACGCCTGTCTTTCGATATGAACCTCTTGGAAAGGAGAATCTGATAACAAATTTTGTGGTTCTTTGACTCCAGCTCGATCCTTTTGCAAGTCTTCATTTGCTTCTTCTCCAACCTTGTCTTCTAAATGCTCACTTGTCAGTTTTACTTCTTTGCAGCTCTCGTGGACAAATTCATCTTCAGGGTGGATTTGTTTTGACACAGGTTTTTCTTTGATGCATTCATCCAGGTCACTACGGAGAAATGTCAACATGCCTGACATATCCTTTTCAGATGGAGACTGCTTGTGGTATTCCTGCCTTTCAGTATGAACTTCTTGGAAAGGAGTCTCTGTTACTAATTCTGGTGATGTTTCTTTGACTCCAATTTGATCAAATTGCAAGTCTTCATTTGCTTTTTCTCTGATCTTGTCTTCTAAATGTTCATTTGTCAGTTTTATTTCTTTACAGCTCTCATGGACATATTCATTTTCCAGGTGGCTTTGTTTTGACACAGGTTTTTCTTTGATGCATTCATCCAGGTCACTACGGAGAAATGTCAACATGCCTGACATATCTGTTTCAGTTGGAGACTGTTGGTGATGTACCTGTTTCTCAATGAGAACTTGCTGGAATGGAGTCTCATATCCAAAGCTTGCAGCTACCTCAGTCTGTAAGTTTTCATTTTCCTCTTCCTCCATCTGGTCTTCTAAGCTTTTATTTGCCAGTTTAATTTCTTTGTAGCTCTCAAAGACAAGACGCTCTGCTGGATAACTTTGATTGCCCACTGGCTTTTCTTTTAAATATTTGTCAAAGTCACTACAGAGAAGTGATGATATGTCTGACATATTCTTCTCGGTGGGAGAGTGGTGTGGCTCTTTCTTGATAAGAACTTCTTGGAATAGAGCTTCTGATACTGAACTTGGTGTTGTTTCTCTGATTTCATATTCATCACTCTGCAGATTTACATTTCTCTCTTCCTTAAAGTGATCCTCTAAATTATCACTTGTTAACATTGTTTCTTTGCCACTTTCTTGCACAAGATCTCTCTCTGTCTGGCTTTGTGTTGCCAATGGATTTTCTCTGAGGTATTCATTTAAGTCACTACTGAGAAGTGTCAACATGCCTGACATATCCTTTTCAGTATCAGACTGCAGGTGGACTGTCTGTCTTTCAATATGAACTTCTTGGAAAGGATTTTCTGACACTGAACTTGGTGTTGGTTCTTTCAGTTCATTTTCATCGTTGTGCAAGTCTTCCTTTGCTTCGTCTCCTGTCTTGTCTTTGAGATTTCCACTTCTCAGTTTTATCTCTTTGCAGCTTTCATGAACAAGATCCTCCTCTGCGTGGCTTTGTGTTGCTAATTGATTTTCTTTCAGGTAGTCATTTAGGTCACTACTTAGAAGAGACAACATGCCTTCCATATTCTTCTCAGCTTTGGACTCTTTTACGTCGCTCTGGATGCAAACTTCTTCGATTGGACTCTCTAATACCATACTTGAAATCTGATCTGCAACTACATTAGCTTGTGTCTTTGCACTTATCTCATATTCTATAGCAGCATGAGATGATTTACCAAATTTGGTATTTTGTTTAAAGTTCTCCATTTGATGTGTTGCTGGAAGTCCCTCAGAACTTTCTTTCTCCTCTGAGCTGGAGCGAGATGTCCTCATATCAATGCTAGTGTCTGAGGGCTCTGCCAGGCCTTCATGCTTGGGACTCTCAGGACTTGTGTCTTCCCCAAAATAGGGACTGTAGATGGATACTGGATTTGCATCAAAATCAGCCAAAGTTTCCTCCTGAGGTGCCTCTAGCTGACCGTTGAAATCAGAAGTCGTTGATGTCTTTTTGAACAGTTGATACTCAGGATTGTCCTCCAGCTCAGCCTCTATGTCAGCACTGAAGTCCTCAGAAGGTCTTCGATCAGGACTGATCTGTGTATCAACAGATAAGCTCCGAACAATGCTTATTGGTGATTTCTCTAGTTGCATCCTGTCTAGGCTCTTCTCTTGCAACTCTTGCTCATCTCTCTCAAGGCTAACCCTTATATCACCAAACTGAAACCTTTCAGCACTTTCTGTTGTCTCTCCAAAGTACATAACATTTGAACCTTTTTGAGATTCATCAGCAGTATCCCCATTCAAATTTGCTGTTTGGGTCTCCAAATTCAACGTTCCATATTCATCAACATTATTTTGTTCAGTTTTCTGAGTCTCTCCAGCACATACTGATTCAAATAGTCCAGTTTGACCTTTCAAAGTGTCCTGTTCTGTCTGAAGGGTTTTCATCAGCTCCTTTACAGACATATCCTTTTCTGACAACTCTCCTGCTTTGATGGTGAGTCTGTCATCACTCTGGACCATCTCGGCAAATTTGATTGTCTTTACATTAGCACTATCTGAAACTGACTGCCCTCTGCTTGAACTTATTGGTTGATAATCTAACTCTGATTGGTCAGATCTCTTGATATCACTCTGTTGATGGAAAATAGTGGTTTCCTGAGTATGTATTACCAGTTTTGACTCCTCTGTTGGACTTTGTTTTGTGGTCTGTATCTCTTGTTCACTCTGGAATGCTTTCATCAACTCCTTCACAGACATAGTTTGCTTCTCTGGCTCCTTTCTTTGTGGGCCAACACATCCTGGGTCATACTGAACTTCATCAGCAAACTGGTCTGTCTGTCCAGAAAAGGTGTCATCTGATATTACCAGCAGTTCATCAGCGTTATGTTTAGTTGGCTGTATCTTTTCAGAGGCTTCTGATTCAGATATCATTGTTGGAGCACAAGGAGACATTGTTTTGTATTCTGAAGGCCGTAGTTTAGTTTCTGGGGTATCCTGCACAGTTTGGAATATTTTCATCCTCTCTTTCACAGACACTTCCTCCTTGTCTGGCAACACATGCCTGTCATGCAACTCTCTCTGTGGACTATCATTTTCAACATCATACTGTACTGTATCAGCAAATGTAACTGTCTTTCCAGTGGAAACCCTTTCTGAAGTTGACAGTGTTTCTCCAGCTGTACCTGTACTTAGGTTAACCGATTCATCCATTATGTCTGTTTCGTCACATTTCTTTGTGTCACTCTGTTGATGGAAAATCCCAGGGCTCTGAATCTCGATGTGTGATTCTGGCTCATGTGTAGGATGCTTTTCTGTCTCCTGTATCTTTTCAGAATCTGCTGATTCAGATATCAATGTTGTAGTATGAGAAGAAACTGCTGCTTTGTGTTCAAAAAGCCCAGATTTACATTTTGATGGGTCTTGCCCAGTTTGGAAAGCTTTCATGAGCTCCTTCACTGACATAGTCTCCTCTAATCTTTCTGTCTGCGATCTTGGAGATTTAGGTGACTTGGGAACTCTGGGAAGTTCAGGCATGGCTTCCTCCACCTTATTTGTGGTGACAGGAGATTTTGACTCACTTGCTAAACCTAGAGTATTTTTTTGCGTCTCCTCTTCTTCAACTTTGTTCTGTAAAGCTATAACTCTGTCCTTTATTGACCCTATAGGTGTCTCAACAACTAGAGGAGAAGCTGGAGGCTCCATTACTGAGGTGGTTACAAGGCCACTATCCTTGAGAACAACATCGCCATCCAAAGACTCCTCAGAACTCATTCTTTGTAGCTCTCCTTCAGAGCTGCTACACCTAGAGCGTTCTCTTTCTTTAAGTTTTTTTCTTATAGGTTTCTTGATTTCGGGAGGATGCCGTTTGCCATCATGCTTTACCTGCTCAGGTCTATCTTGAACAAGATCTTCTTGAGAACTGTATGTCATAGCAGATCTCTGTTCTAGGTTGTCTCCCATGTCTGTATGGAAGTTTGAGACCATGCCTGTTAAGTCTTTCTCCTTAGTGTCAGTTCTGCTAAAAGTTTTAACAAAAGATTCCTGTGAGAGAGGTTTAGAAACTTTTGCCTCATACAGTAAGTAGTCTCCTTTGTCTAGTTTAAACTGTTCTTTCACTTCCAACCCTCCAACTTCAACTCTCTCTTTATATAAATCTGCAGTAAAAGCTGCGGATGTTTTGATGTCCGAAATGTCTGACAGAAGGTCTGGACTTGCAAGTGTTGCGGGGTCAAGAGGTTGATTAGTTCTCAAGGAGAATGTCTCAGTTGACTCAGACTCATCATCTTCAATGAGAAAAGTTTCAGAACCAAAAAGGGTAAAGAACATAAGGGACAAATGAAGTGGGAAAGAGAGACATCAGAAAAAACTGTCATCAAGATAATGCCATCAAAAATCCATGTTCAGTTCACAGAGTAAGAAGATGACTGACAGGGCAGAAGATTAGAAAGTCTTGAAAAGAAGGCCAAAAAGAAGATGATAAAGTAGTCCAGAAGGGTTTGAAGGGGAGAAGAGGAGCAACAGCGTAAGCAAAGCACGAGGAAAAAACAAAAGATAGGTAGAAAGTGGACAAGAATGATGATAATCTACAATTTGTATTTGGATATCTGACACAAAACAAAAAAAAGGACTAAATGAAACAGAGAAAATCTCATATGTAACAGAAGGACAACAAGAAAGGATAACAGACAAGCAAACCTTCTCAAAATTGTTGCTGGCAAAGTCATGTCTGTCTATAATAATCCTTTTAATAAAATAAAGGGGGTTTAGAGAAACATGTGAGACAAGCAGTTAGCTAATTTATCTGTAAGCAACTTCATATATTGTATACTGTCTAAAGTATGATTAACATTTTATTTATGATGTTTGTAATTTTTTGTGGTTACAAGATTGAGAATGTAAATGATAATACTAAATTTGCTTTGTTTTGTGACCTTATAGCACTATCAACTTAGAAAAGAATAAGTCGTGATTATGATGCAAAACATGAAATAATGCAAAACAGACCTCAAATGGAAATGAATGTGGAAATACTTTTTTTTAAAAGTGCATTATGGCCAATGTCATGCAAATTGTATGATAGCAATAAGAATAAACCAGCAATGAAGGCAAACACTGGAAATAAAGAACAAACAACTTTACATTGCTTGTTGATTATTTTTGTAAATAACAAATGAATTTTTTGGTTGTTTTTTTTTTTAGCTAATACTGTTAGAGAGATGGAAAATAGAAAAACAAAATGGATCAAAATCAATACTTCCTACATATAACAATACAAAGTTTTTAAGTTAAGATTACCACAAAATCAAAGTGATTTGGAGTGGATTTGCATAAGAAGTATTATTTTGACCTTCATTCATGATTAATTAAAAACAAAAAAAGACCAAATTATTAAAGAGGTACTAGAGATACTAGTGGGAGGAGAGAGTCAGTGGGGTCTGGGTTAACAGAAATACAGCCATAGCATAGCTGCCATTAACAAACATGTAAATACACAGTGTTAGTAGAGCAAAATAATAGAGCAGGATTAATACAAACAAACATATCAGGCTATTAGACCTTTAACAAAGACATCACAACCTTTATGATAAGTAATCTGTTCTTATCTACTTCAGACTTTTAAAGAATGCAATATAATATATAGTATGAGATCACTGAAAATGTTTTTGCTCTTTAATTCATGACATGCATTTGAGTCATTATATGCAAAAAAAACCTATGCATCATTTATTTCCAACAATCAAATGTAAAGTAGGAGTATTGCAGAGAAACAACTTACATTTTTTTTCGCTTTTTTCACTCTGCAAAAAACATTAAAAACGAATTAGTCACAAACTAGTTTTATTATCCCTCTTTCTTTAAAGCAGCACCATTTAAACTTTTGTTTACCTCATCATCTCCATCTGGGTCTGAATCAGACTCCTGTAGAAAGGAATAAAACAAGATAAAAGCAACATTGTGGTCACTTAGTGTAAAAGTAATGATGGATATTATTTTAGTACAAACTAAACTATTTCAGACTTACCTTTGAGTATGTTGGCAGAGTGATGTTTAGGTTGCAAATAGCATTGTGATTAAGACTTCGGTATGTGCGTGGTTCTTTGGTAAAGGACAGTCGACCACATGGCTCCTGTGCCGTGTCCCTGATCTGTTCAATGATAAGTCTTATTAGTTTATGAAATATGATGTATTTTGAACTGGGAATTTACAAATATGTTAATTGATTTTAAAGGCTCACTTTAATAAAGAGGGCCAGTCTGTTTTCTTTGAAGGCAAAGAAACTGAACACATGGTGCTGTCCGCTCTTGGTAAGTGGCACCAGGTTTCCAAAGCAGTCGGCATATATAGGTTTTCCCTCCAGCACCTGTGTATGGATATAACACATTTTTAAAGCTCAAACATCCATTATGGTGTATTTGAAAACAGTATTGGTATATCTTTAACTACACAAATAGGAGCCATTATTGGCTAGAATCTGCATAAGCCTATTTAATTACTCCATCAATGTAACCTTTAGTTTACCTTATATGTCTTGTAATCTATTATTTTATCTGTTCTATTCTAAAATTCCACTTCAGGTCGGCTATAGGCTTTTAATGTCCCGATTAGTATGTTTCCACACACAGACAACTCATGAGTTAATGCAGTGGTAACCAAACTTTTTCTGCAGGGCCCCCTTTTCATCAACAACAATAATGTTGGTATTTTCACAAATTTGTCCATGTTTTGCAGTACAAAAGTATACATTTTATCGTCCCCCTGTCATAACTCTGGGTTCCCCTAGGGGGCGGATCCCCCAGTTTGGGAACTACAGAGTTATTAACAAAAAGCTTTATGGAGCATTGTAGTTTGGCTGTTAGGCTCTGATTCCATCACTCCTTGTGCATACATGTTTTTTAATGAATTCAATATATGAGTGAAAGCTGAACAATAATTTCTCTTTTAACTGCAGGTTAAAAGAGAAAATAGGTAGATGCTGTAGTGGCGGAGAATCTCAAAACAAAAAATGGCAGTATGCAGTAATCATGGCAGCAATAGCAGCAGCAGTAATGGTAGTGGGAGCAAGTATAAACCAAACAGCAAGGGAGAAAGAGTGCAGCTTAAATAGACCTCCCAGACTAGGTGGGTATGTTTAATATGTTGAATGAACGTTTAAGGCAGATCACATGGGATGCAGCACAGCAGCTTGAGTTGTCTGACTGAACTAGCTTACAGACATTTCTTCATTTCAGCTGGACAAACACATTTACATTTCAACAATCAAATTTTGTCCTCAGTCATGTAAATGTCTTGACTTATTCCCACTGTTCCCTCTACTTAGTTTTCTCCATCACGACACTTCACCTCAACATCTCGGCTGCGGGCAACTTCAGTGAAGTTTTCTTGCTGCTCCAAGGTTTTGTCCATCTTGTCATCTGTCATGCAGAAACAGCGCAGGCGGGCCTCAATGGGGTCCAGTGTCTTAGCAAAAATGACAAACTTAGCCATGTATGGGACACAGATGATTTCTCTGTAGAGCTGAGAGGCAAAACTAACAGACTCCTGGACCTGTCTGCAGTCTATCAGCCAAAACCTGTAAACAGGAAGCAGATATTTAGTTCGTAACCGGCAGATTCACTCAGGGAGAATACCGAGCTCAGAAATACCTCGCAGACACATTTGTAGTGAAGGAAACGCATTGGTTGACGAAGGTGAGAGGTGTGGAGCCAGTGATGTCCTCCCACTGGGCAGGAGTGGTTCCGCCTAAAACACAAACCAGTAGCTTCTTATCCAACTGTTAAACTGGTTCAATATTTGTAATTTTTGGAAAGGGAAAGAAAGCGTTTCCAAACATAGGTTAATAGGAGTTTTCCCATTTTTACCTGTAATACTGCAAAGTAAACGTAGAGTAGGCGTCTCCCCACTGAACGCTGCACTGGGTCCATCACTGTTGGAGCTTTTGGGAATTGGGATTGTCATCGTGATAGGTTTGTGGAACTTTCTCCGTCTTGGCTCCAGTGTGACAATAGGACTAAATGTGGCTTTGTTGCCAAGTATCTTTCTCACAACCTCAACATCGATGGGCTGAGCCTGGAACAAAGTAAAAATAAAAGTGTCATCATTGGTAGAAGCTATAATTCTGAATTTAATATCGATCTGCTGCTGTTGCTATCTTTCTGAGCTGATTTTGTAAATGATTTGCTGAATCAGAGGGAAGGGGACCAGATTTTTACGACATTATCTATTTGAAATTTTGACCTGTCATGTTAGAGCAGGTGGGGGGGGGGGGTTGTTCCACAGAGGAGGTTTAACAAATCCTGTACTTGAGGTTGCTAAATCCTCTGACGTCTTAAATTACGTTATTGGTCCCAAAACACCGGCTATCACAACCCTGTGTTGGTTAATCCAGTGTCTGCATGTCCATGACAGACCTAGGCAAGGCATAACCCATCGAGCCCCAAAATCATGAATAAAATGATCACAAAAGGAAAACAACTGCATCCACCACCGCCCGCTGGGAGGCTTGGTGAAGGATTTCCAGCAAAGTCAATGCATTGGTGGATATTAAACGCAGGGTAACCTACAGTTAACATGTTATCTAATTGCTAAATTTAACAAGCTTGCTATATTGTATTGTATTACATCACATCACATCACATTCTATTCTATTCTATTACAAACTTGTCCATGCATTTATCTTTAGTAGACTAGACTACTGTAACGCTGTCCTTACA
>JAOXYM010000004.1:9375345-9391538 GCA_028567055.1 Leptatherina wallacei | reverse complement strand
TGTTTCTAATGTTTTTTATGTAAAGCACTTTGAATTGTCCTGTACATGAAATGTGCTATACAAATAAACTTGCCTTGCCTTGCATTACATTATATCAAATTATATCATAAGCAGATGTAACCCATCCACCCCAAAGCACCTGGGTCCAAGTCAAAGCAAGCTATAAAAACATTCTTCAGACTGGTAAGAATTTATTTTCTGCACCTAACAAAAAATTGCTCCGGTCTAGGTTAACATATCAAGCTAAACCACTAAGCCCGCTTTTTGGAATACCTCCCAGATTTTGACAGGAACAACATCAAAATATCAAAAACCTTCTTCACTACCTGTATTCTAACAAGAACCAACATGGAGGAATATTAATAATATGACTGTCTGTCGGTTCCCACATTGTTCTACTCATCATTGAACACATTTTTCTGGACTGTATGTACCTGAAGTCCAACTCTAATCTTCTTTGTAAGGGCACCCTCAGGGAAAACAGCCTGGACCTGGGGCGCTACAGTACTACTGAGGACCCCGCCCTCTGGACCAATCAAATGACTGTCCTGCTTTATCCTGGACACCACAGCAAAATACTGCGGGAAGTCTCTTGTGATGATGCGGCATATTCTTTTCTTCTCAAGTTCTTCAGGGGAATCCAGCTCTGTGAAGATTAAAGACATATTGTCAGTAAACTAAACCATTAGTCCTGCTTCATACTATCATCCAGGTGGTTAAGATATAAAAGGCAATTCTGGGTTTTGTTTTGTTGTGTTACTGTATCCTGTGTTATGGATAAGTTTGATAATATCGTGGCAGCAGGTTATCAGCGCTAATTTGTCATCATGTAGTCTTGCATCAGAAATGCTGTGTGGTATGAAATTTGATCATCAATCACTGCTTCCCATCATAGTCCCTTACTTTCATCCATGCCATTAAGTATCTGGTTCAGCTCCTCCTCAGTGAAGTCACAATGGTGTTCTTTCCAGCTTTCTCCTGTTTCACTCCTCAAGATGACAAGCTCTCTCTCTGTGCCCCGCAGAGCAGCAAAATGGGGAATCTCTACAATCACGGGCCTAAAAGAGGTTAAAAAGTGAAAACAAATACAAATTGGTATTTGGAAGACTTGACTTCCGATGTAACATCATGTAATATGATGTGGGTATATGCAGGACCATACAAAACAAAAAAGATTCAAATTTGAGCATTTCATGCTAAGCACAACAGAGAGTCATGAAAAGAAATAGGAAGAACACAAAAAGAAAATCCACTGATCCAAATAGAAACAAGACTAGAGACAGAGGAAAACATGGAGGTAACTCAACAAAATACGATGACACATCGAGAGTATTCCGGTTATCAGTAGAACTTCTAATTGGAAATGAGGGAAAACTAACAAAATAACGACAATGGAAATAAAAAGCTTCTAAAAGATGGTGTAATTATGAAAAAATATACATCTTAAGGTTTACAAATGGGAAAACATATGGGTAGGCATGTGACCAGGATTCCAAGGTGGCACTGTGTCCCCTTTCCATGATCCTACCCGAGGAACTTGGTTCCTGGAGGACCCAGCTGAAGGATGCGACTGACCAGGCTCTCGCCCTCATTCAAAGGGGGCGGAGCTGTAGGTAGGTGGAGCTTACTAATCCGTACGCAGCACAGAGGAGAAGCGAAGAAGACAGTATGAACACACAACACAACTGTGTTAACACAGTCGCACAAGCAAATACACAAACACAAACTCACACAGTCAATGCACACACGCTAAAACCTTCACGTACCCCAGGAACTGCGCTCCAGTGGGTCCCACTTCTATGATTCGACCAGCCAGCCCTTCACCTTCCACCATTGGGGGCATTGAGGCCAAACGATGCCTCTTGACCAGCCTGCATGTCACTCGTGTGGGTGCAGAGCACTTTCTTGGCGGTACAATGATTCTCAGGCCATTGTGACGACAACCACGCATAGCTCCACCTCTGGCGTCTACCATGAAGCTGACCAGGAAACTAAAGAAAGATATCCCAGCAAAGGATAAACTGGATGTTTGGCTCAACTAATGAATGCAACAAGTAAACATATGTTTAATTTTCGGGGAAACCTCCATGCAGACAAAGCAAAAGAGCCACAGACTACATTTATGACATGAGTAGAGACATTAGCAATGAGTACAACATGAAACATTAAGTCCTAAGTGGCAAATACTACTAAGTACTGTGTACTCATTCCACTTATATTAAACATGAATCACTGTTATCGTACTTGAAAATAAAAATACAAAAAGCATGTTGCGACTATGTGTCAGGAGATCGTCAAGATTAATACATTCAGATCTGCATAAAGAATAAAAAAACTTGATTAGAGTATCTTTGGTTCCCAAAAAACTGAGCCCAGTCATGCATTCTGAAATCATGCAGAGAATCAGGATGGGTATAATGAGTTTGATAACTAGTAAGAGTACAAAAGATATAAAAAGGAGAAAGATACCAAAAAACAAAGAGTATCACCTGCTGTTGTCATGGTCTAGGCATGGAGAGGAACGGCTAGAAGCAGAACACAACAACAGACACACACACACAAATACAACCACAAACAAAACCAAGAAAGTAGAATGGAAAAGAGGTGACAAGAGAGTAAACAAAAAGAGAAAGAGAGAATTTAAAAAATGAGTAAAAGTGAGACAAATCTGATGAATACAAGAATACACATCAGCAAAAATTAAAGAAAAGTGAGCAGGAAACACAGACGGGAAAAGTTGAGAAATAATAGAAGAAAGAAAGTAAATTTGATTGCACCATGTGTTTCTATGAAGATTAATGGAAAGTTTGGATAATTCCGCAGAGAATTTTCAGGGATTTTTATTTCAGCACTAATACTGGCAACATGTGCATGAGAACGGCTTCTTTATTACTTAGAATCCTTTCTATAACTAGTGATTCAAATTCATTGTGTTTTGATCTCAAGTTTAAATGCTTTGAGAGTAGCAACATCAATGCCAAAAGAGCTTTAATATGCATGGCCAGAATAAACTCAGATATGTTCTTTCAGACAAGCTGCATATCAAAACAGATTGAGAATGATAAATTTAGAAATGAAAGAGGAAATCTGCATCCAAAGTGGTTCTTCTGAAAGTTCACGAAAAGTACACTTGAGACGTCTTTTGGATTTGGAAATCCCTCCATGTTTCTTGACGTTATGGGAAAGCAGCTGTTAAGTCTGCAAGTGTGTGAAGTCTGGACATTTTAATTCAATTTAGCTCATTTAAACATATATGTATGTGTGTGTATTGGTATACCCAGAGTGCAGCAGGCTGGAGGACAGTACAACATTATCGAGGTGTTCTGCACCCCAGCTCAGGCGGAACGAGTCCTTGTCATGCTCTCTAGACAGCGCAGATACCTGTAGATCGACAAATGTCAGCAGGACAAGAGGAATCAAAGTCTTATGTCTGAGGATACTTTAGGTTAAATAGTAACACACATTTTTTGTGTGCTTTGCACTCACCTGGTGGCTTGTCAACATGTCTTCAATAAGAACTCCGTCTCTGTGGTGGAAGCTTTGATGGACAGGAGTGTGCTGGGGCCTGAAGGAGAATAACATATTCTGATTCCCTCATGTACATATATTTGTTTTTGGTCAGTGAGTAAGATTTGATAGAGATCAACGTGAGGTGGCATCACCTGTATTTGTTGTCACATGCAAAATTACTCTGTTCAGCAAAAATGTGTGTGTGCTGTTTGTGACCTGTCCAGGTTGTGGCTCAGGTAGCTGAAGCCATCCAGATAATGTCCTGGCAGAGAGTCGTCTCCCAGCTCTCGGAGGTCCTCTGCTCTCAGATACTCTCCTCCATCGCCTGTCATAGTGTCCTCACCTGAAAAAGAGACATATATCCTACCTCACAAATATTCCAACAATCCTTTTGAGCAAATAAAATCAGGTAATGAAACCCTCTGAGAACCTGGTTGTCAAATTAGTGCATTCTGCAGCTTTATATAAAGCAGTCAGTCAAATCAGTCATCAACTGTTATGATCATCTCCACAGTCCCATGTCCTCCAAAATCCTCATGCAGAATTGATCAATTATATTACACACATACCATTGAAATCTGATTGCAACCTATTAATTATTAAGTGTTAGATCAAAGAAGGAGCCTATAACAGCTGTACAGCACCAAAGTTGGGGGTTAACAAAGTTGAGAGCACAAGGTTAAAGACAAAGTTGTCAGGACCTTTTGGTTTTCTTTTTTAATTATGTTTTGTTTTCAGAAATTAGATGTAACACTGCACACCAAGCCGGCAAAGCAGAGCAGACATTTAGCAGTACCTTCCAGCTCCACTGACATCTCAGATAGTGGTTCTTCTTCCACTTTCAGAGCTATGGAACATTACAATTTCAAGGACCACTCATGTGAAAGTGCATTAATTATTATTATTATTAATTATTATAACGACATAAAAAAGAGGGTTGACACTTTTTCTCCAGGGTGTGATTGGATAACAACCTTGTTTTTTTTTAAACAGTGAGCTTTATATAGAGTGGGACGGAACAAGTTTATGTCTTTTGCTCTTTTACTCCCTCAATTACGAAAAACTAACCTTCTTCATCAGACACATCAAGGATCTCAGTCATGGTCTCTGGGACATTGAGTTTGTGTTTCTCTGTCACCGTCTGAAACAACATTCATTCACAGACAAAAATAAAACAAAAACACAGAAGGTTTAAATTAGATTTGGTGAAATTTAGGAGATAACTCACCGTTGTCGTAGTAATGACTTCTTCAGTGACAACTTTCAGTGTGTCCACCACAGAGATGTAACCCAGGCGTCTGGCAATCGACAGGGCAGTGTTCCCGTTCTAACAGACAGAAGGAAATGTGCGACTAAGATTGAGAAATTGAGATGCGATATCCTCACTCTAATGAAAAGTACTTTAACGGAGAGTAGAGTAAATCCAGGAGCTCTGTTTCTATCTTACCACTGTCGTGGTGTTGGGTTTGGCCCCATGCTGTAGCAAAACGTTTATTATGTGAGTGTTTCCTTGTTGTGCCGCCTGGTGCAGTGGTGTGTAACCGTTCTTTAACACAAAAAAGGGTGAAATATAGTTTACTTACTGTAACACTCATCACAAAGGTGACTGCAACTGTATTTACTGCTTGCAGTTTAAACTTAGTTGAGTTTGCAGAGATTTGACTTCTACCTTGGTTTTGGCGTTGACACCGGCACCTTGCTGTAGTAAGAAGTTCACCATTTTCAGGTTTCCATAGTGACATGCCACAATCAAGGAAGTGTATCCAAGCTGTGATGTTCAGAGGTGAGAGCACAGAAAAAGGAAAAGTATTTATCTCCAAACATGAATGCTTGAGACAGAACCTTGAAAAACCTGATAACATGATACCAGATCCAAGTAAGAAGTTCCTTTTTCAGACTTTACTGAACTGTTCATGTGCACTATGGGATGGAACACAGCTGCTAACTACAGCAGTGACTACACAGATAAAATATGTAGTTTACACAGGTAAACACTTATTCATGAACTGTACCATGTTATAATGTTGCTATTCCTAGTGACTGGAATATGTCTGTAGAAGCGTGTTACTGTACTTGTGGGTACATGCATGGCTGTTTGTGTGAGTACTTTAGTTTGTTGGTCCAAGTTGGCATCATGTTTAGCCAGCACTTCAGCTGCATTGACCCTGTCTTCTTGGGCTGTGAGATGCAAAGGAGTCAGTCCGCTCTGTAACACATTAAGCACATATCTGTCAGTGTGAATTTTCAACTAGTATGCATGCAAATCAGCGCACAGTGTGTATATAAGCAAGTGTCTTACAATGTTAACATAAATGAAAATGTGAAGATTTCTTTTGTGTGTGTCACCTTGGTAGCAGTGTTGACATGAGCTCCTTTACCCAGCAGCAGGCTGACCATCTCAGTATGTCCCTCCTGGGCTGCCAGATGCAAAGGGCTGACTCCTTGCTTGGTTAGAACATTGGTTTCTGCTCCATACTGCAGCAGTGCTAAAGCAATGTTTGTCTGGTTCTTTTTGGCTGCAATGTGGAGAGGAGTGTAGCCATTCTGAAAAGAGGAAGGCTAGCTGTTAAATACCATGATAACAATCTGAAATCAATGAGCAAAGGCTTCCTAAATTGATCATTTCTAGTCATTTCATTCTTAATCTTAGGTACCTCAAGATTCTAACTAGATAAGTTTAAATTTGACTAACCTTTGCCGTGGCGTGAGGTGATGCCCCTTTGTCCAGAAGCAGCAAAGCCACATCTTGGTTGTCATAATGAGCTGCTACATGTAGTGGAGTAAGGCCATTCTGTCAAAGTAAGTATATCACTTTATTTATATCTAATGGGAAAAACATGCTGTTAGTACTTTACCAAAGTTCAATGAGCCTTTTAATGCATTATAAAGCAACAAGTCGAAATAGAAATCTACATATTTGGAGGAACACATTTAAGCTGAAACAGTATTTAAATTTAATAAAATGCAACAAGAAAGTAGCAGTCAGTTTCTATGAGAACTTTAATAGCACCCTGATTTAACCTGAAACATTGACAAAAAGCAGCTGTACATCCTCAGCTTACCTTGCCAGCGTCATCAGGAAGAGCTTTGCGTTGAAGGAGAAGTTTAGCTACATCAAGGCTTCCATATTTTGCTGCTACATGTAAGGGAGTGAATCCTTTCTGTGGAAGTAGAAGGGAGGCACATCCATCTAATTAATTTCCAAACCTGTATTTGTTGTATTTGCATTCATTTGCATAATCACACAACGTCTGTCCGTTTCTGTCTTTATGCATCACTTTCTACCCTTGACTCACCTTGGTGGCCAGTGAGTGGGAGGCTCCAGCCTCCAGCAGCACATCAGCAGTCTCTACCTGACCCTCTCTGGCTGAAATGTGGAGGGGAGTGTAGCCGTTGGTAGTGGCAGCATCCGGATGGGCCATGTGCTGTAGCAGCAACTGGACAATGTCGGTTTTTCCCAAACGAGATGCAATGTGGAGGGGAGTCTGGTCCTCCTGTAGTTGAGAGTTGAAAAGGTGGAATGTGAGCAGAGAAGGAAAATTAGAGAAAAAGTGCAAAGGTAATGGAGTTGGAACAATTAGAAAAGGTAGCTGTATACTAGTTTTTTTTCTGCAAATCAGTGAATGGGTCTTACTCTAAAGGACACCGTGTTTAACAATGTTGACTCACCCTGGCCATGGAATCCACCAATGCTCCATTCCTCAGCAAACAGCGAACCACTTCCATCTGACCTGCTCGTGCTGCCATGTGCAGAGCTGTCTCACCACGCTGATATGCAAGGACAGAGCATTTAAGAGCATGGATACACAGAGCTGAATGAAAAACAAAGCATACTAGAATAGCTGCGGGCACAACTCACAATGTTGCGGACATCAGGAGAGGCTCCATTCTGCAGCAGAAGTAGAACAATGTTGAGGTGACCCATGAAAGCTGCTACATGGATGGGAGTCAATCCAGACTGGAACGAAAAAAGAGGAGAGATCAAGGAAAAAAGAAGATAAGTGAGGGTTTTTGAATGTGCAGTGGTAAAAGGGGAAAAAATGCATTTACACATACCATCTTCATAAAACTCACCTCAGTGATTGCCTGGATGGAGGCGCCATATTTAACTAGCAGTTCCATGACCTTCACTCGGTTCTTCTTACAAGCAATGTGGAGAGGAGTAAAACCATTCTAATAGAGAAGGCAGAAATGAAGAATTAACTGGTATACATTACTTTTCTGTATAACTCATAGCCAAATGAATGTTAATGTTCTTCACCACTGGACATTTATCAGAAAAGTTATTTTATACATTGTACACTGGTAAATCCCTAGATATTTGACGGTCTGTTAACATCTATTTGCATTTATTTATCAATCTTTTATAATGCCGTGTGTTGGTTCTGCTCCAGTTCTTATTCCTACCAGAGCTCTAGTATTAGGATTGGCCTTCTTGTCCAAGAGGAGTTTGGTGACTCTGTAGTGGCCACAGTGAGCTGCAACGTGCAGCGCAGTGAGGTAGTCGAGTGTAACGTCATCAACGGGAGCCTTGTGTTGCAGCAGGAGTTTCACACATTCTATGTGATCTCCCTGGGCTGACATGTGCAGTGGGGACAATCCGTTCTGCATGGGTGCAAGGACTGGTTAGAAAAAGCTGTACACTGTAGAAAACCGTCAAAGAGATTAGATATATTTTTTAAAGAGTACTGGCACAGTAGGGCAATACCTTGGTTCTGGCTAATATGGGGGCTCCTTTTTCCAAGAGAATTTCCACTGCTGGGTCATGTCCGCTCCTGGCTGCACAGTGCAGGGGGGTCAGACCATCCTGTGGGACACAAATAAATGTCTGTTTGAGATACTGTGCTCAGTCAAACAGTCGCTAAAGGCTGGCAGCTGAGTAGTTTGAATCTAATAAAAGCCGATGCCCAGAATTTAAATAAGCCTCACCCTTGTTTTAGCATCTATTTGAGCACTTCGATCCAACAACAGAGCCACCATGCTGGTGTTGCCTCTCTTAGATGCAACATGGAGAGGTGTTATCCCATTCTGACAAGGCAGACAAGAAAAACAAAGGGAAGTAAGCTTTGCTACAAAAACTGATCAACCTTATGTTGCTCTTTTGTGAGTGGAAGGTAAAACCACAGAAGCAGATATTTTTAATTTGAGTAAAAGAAAATAACAAAACATGTCATCCCTAGCTATGTACTTGCATGTTCTCCTGCATGTTAGCTGAAAACCAGCAAGAGGAAATGATGAAATGTTAAAGTATAGTTGTTACAAACTTAGATTAAAAGGGAATGTTAAGGTGTGAAATAGAAACTACACTGCTCTATAAAGGTCACAGTACAAGCAGCTACATGTCAAGCTTTAATAACTATTAATAAGAAGAAAGGGGGCTCTACCCTGGCCATGAAGTCAACAGCAGCTCCTCTGTTCAGTAACAGGGTGGAGACGTTCACGTTACCATAGTGAGCTGCGATGTGCAGGGGGGTGAAACCACTCTGTTTATGACAGACAAAAAGACAGTATAGAAGAATGGGGTGAGGGAGAGGACACACAAAACAGCAGAAAAAAAAGGAAGAGTGGTTCTGTTTAAGCGCAATGACGAGGCAGCATGCTGAAAAAAGACACGGTTGTGTAAGAAGAAACATAATAAATGAGGATAGCCCAAAATAGCACATGCAATGCATTATGCATGCATGACTTTTTAGATCAGCTGTGCTTGCTGAAAAAAAAAAGAAAAGGAAAAAAAAGGACAAAGAGTGATAAACTCTAAAGTGCTGTGTTGCTGGATACTTAAAAAGGTTGAAATTAGGGACATTAAATCAAAACTGAACACAGAGCAACTAAATGTTGGCTTGCAACTAAACTTACCACAAAAAGCAAGGAAATTTGTGTTTGGTGGGTTATTTCTTTGTTGTAACAATGTTTCTTGATAAGCTTATATAGTTGAAAATTCTGTCTATTATGTTTTTTAATAGTGCCACTTTAAAAGGAAAATGCATTTGTGGGATGATCAGCAGAGTTGAATATGTGACTTGAACCATGGATAAACTTGCCCAATCGTCTCTGCCAATGCCAAACAGCTTATTCGGCTATTGACTCTTCTTTGGTGTCTGAACTAATAAGACATATTGGCAATTTAAAAAATGTCAATCAGTAGCATGTGGAAGAACCATCCACAGCCACAACAGTCAGGCACTTCCTCCTCATGCTGATCACCAGCTTCCTCAAACACTGCAATCGTATCAAGTTGATCCCACAGGTGTTCTGTGGGGTTGAAGTCAGGACTGCTGGCAGGCGACTCCATCCTCTCCACTCCCAAACTCTGGAGATAGTCTCTGATAAAACCCAGCTCTGTGAGAGTGAGCGTTGCCATCTTGGAGGAAAGAGTTCAGTTCCAGAGTGTGGAGATATGGGATTGCCACTGGTGGGAGATTTTTCTTGTGAGGGAGATGCCGCTCAACACCATCAAAATTCCTGCACCAAAAAGTGTTACCCTATTGGTGCCACAATCAGCATAGCACCTTGTCCTCACCATACTTGGATCCAATGATCCATAAGCTGTAGGCATAATCTGAACTCATTATTGAACATAACGTTCCACATGTCAGGTTCCAGTGCAAATGTTGCTAACAAAAGCGCAAACGTGCCTGACGTTGAAGGACATTCATGTCAGTTGAACTGGCAGAAGGGATTTGGCAAGTTCTCCGGAGTGCAACCCACATACTCAAGTCTGTTGCTCATCCCACATATGTATTTTCCTTACAAATGTGGCACAATTTTAAAAGGGAAATAAATAGACTTTCCAATGATATGAGATTCATTACCATTAAGCATTTTTACAACTAATAATTAATCAACCAAACACAAATTTCTTTGCTTTTGTCCTAAGTTTATTTGTACCTGCTTGGACAGTCAGATGAACTTTTACATATAAGCTAAAAATAAAAAAACATCTACAGTACACATTTGTAGGGCGGTTAACTCCTTACCTTCCCGTTCTGATAGTCATGGTGCAATTTAATTAAAAAACACAATTAACTTAAAGATCAAACAAAGTGTTTCAGAGAAGAAAAACAATGATACTAACATGCTTAAAAGTACTCATGCTGTGGGTGATGCAGAGAAAAAGTCATGGACAAAGATGTCCAATTTATTTGTCAGAGTTTAAGAATAAAAATCTGTAACACAAAGGAATTTTAAAGAATGACTCATCCCTTTAAAAGTAGGAAAGAAATGAGCCATTAGTAATTAAATGTAATGAAATAACTAATACTTGGAACTATTAATACTGTCAGCCATGCAGAATGTGGTGCAGCATAGTGAAATCCATGCATTTACATAAATTTGACATGCAGGATTTTCCTGTCATAAGTCCCCATTAAACAGGGGCAACATTGGGACTAAAGAGCTGAAAGAGATGGTCAGGAGTGATAAAACAGAATCAGATGAAGAGGTGACGATCTGTATACCTCTGTGGTCCTATTGACCATCATCTGGTTAGGATGCATAAAGAGAGAAAGGGGGAACAGGGTGTAGGACTGTTAAGGAAAGGACTTCACAACTGTAATATAAATTACAGGCAAATACAAGAACACACGTATCAAGGCACTTTAAGAGGGGCCTGGTCAACCAGTTTTATTAGAATTAGTAATGTGCATGCAAACAATCAATAAAATGAATAAAACTGGCATTACAATACATTATTGTGCATTTCGTTTTACATTCCTGCTTACTTCTGTTGATAACTCATTAATGCTACCTTCATGCTTGTATAATTACACCCTCCCCTCCCTTTTCTCTCTATTTTCTCTTAGTCTCTTATTCCCTTACCATCAAACTTTTTCCCTCCTTGAACAATATATTTCTATTTCCCTCCCTCACCTTAGATTGGACATCAGCGTTGTGGTCGTTCTGGAGAAGGAGTGCAGCAGATTTGGTGTCGTCTTTGCGGGCTGCTATGTGCAGAGCCGGCAGGCGGACCTTACCCTTAGTGTCATGTTCCAAAAGCAGGGAGACGATTGAGTTGTGGCCCTGTTGGAGAGCGATAGCAAGTGGAGTGAAGCCATCCTGGATGAACAGGTAAAAGAAAAAAGCAAAGAAACAGAAAAGGGTGTTATTATTATTATTTTAACTAAAGAAATTCATCTGTACAACTCAACATATAGATAGAGATTTTACACACAAACATACTTCAGTTGCAATGCTTTGGTTCCCTTCATTTTCCAACAGGTATTGCACCACGTCCAAATGATTCTCTTGGGCTGCCATGTAGAGTGGAGTGAAGCCATTCTGTAGAGACAAGAAAATCGAGTCCATAAATGCACACAGATAAACTAACAAACTAACATCCTGTTCTAATGGCTTACTAATGACTTTTGCTACTCACCTGTGACTGAGAATTAATATCTGCTCCTCTTTTCACCAACAGTTTGACAACTTCTTTTTGTCCAGCCAATGATGCAATATGCAGGGCCGTGTTTCCTTTCTGCAAAGCAAAATCAAGGTTAAGAAGAACAACCAAGTGTGCACTATATGTGAATATACTAGGGCTCTCAGTCGACTGAAAATTCTATACGCGATTAATCGCACGAGCGTCCTGAGTTAACTCACGGATAATTGCATATTAATCGCAGAATTTTCATTTTCATTATTTTAAAATTTTTATTTTATCTATTTTATTTTACTATATTTTTAACAGGATATTTATCATTATAAAATACTTATCAAAGCTGTTAGGAAGCCCACAGATTCTAAACAGAAAATTAATCCTGATTTGTTTATTTCTTAAATATTGTAGTTTCCCTTGTGTAATGTAGACTGTTAGAGAGTTGTGTTTTCCGAGCTGCATTTAATGCATCACAGTTTAAGTTTCATTTTCTATTCCTCAACCCGTGGCCGATTTGAGTCGCATTCTCCTGCATTATTTGGAGAACTTATTTGATAAAATACCTCAGTCTTGCCCAGAAAACCATCTTTCAGAACTTAAAGCTAAAGTGTCCATGTAAAAGATCCATTTTGCCTCCGTTTCTGGTTCAGAGCATGGAGGTTCAGAGCCACAACCTGCTTTCTACATCACTTCCTGAAAGTAGTGAAAGCATCTATCACTAAATACAGAGAGACAAACACAATAAACACTGTTTATTGTACACTGTAAAACATATTTATTTGGAGTGTCCCTGTTAAAGGACTAATAAAGGCATTTTTTTATTATGGCTAGTATTGGTGAGCAGTTTAGCTTCTATGCTAACCTATTTAATTTCGCCATAGCAAAGCACATCAAATAGTGGCTGGGGTTAGATTAGAATATCTATATAGATCAGGGGTGGCGTTAACTGAATATTTTCCGTCATTGACCGTTTTTTTTAAAACGATGACGGAAAAATCTGAAGGCCATCGGTCATTTTGAGAGATTGCAATTCACACCCCCAATCACCTGGTAGCAGTGAGCATATTAATTAGATGTTGTCTTGGAGCGTCTGTGACCAACACGGGTCTCAGCTGAACCACCGGTGCAGACGGAGACATGCTGCTCGCTTTCCTCCCGCTGAACCTGAGCTGCAGGTCAAAGATTTCACACCTGGAGGTCTCACTGATTCTCTACAACCACATCTAACTCGTCTCACTCCAACATTTTCTTTCAATCTTAACTTATTGAAACTGTTTTCAGCTTCTTTATTCAATTCACGCAAAAATGCTGCTGTGAGGGTAAAAATTACATCGATTAAAATTTCTCGGGGGAGGGCGGCCGGTCGTGCATTCAAATATTTAAATTTATGTATATCTCTCATTTTTGTGGAGATCATTGTACTAATCACGCTCTGGTAACAGCCTCTATACCTTCATTAAGAAGCCCTGCAGGTCATGTCAAGCTTCCCTCCAGACGCTATGGAGCAGGGAGAATATTCTGCAGGTTGTGTCCTGGAGCTGAGAACAGCTGAAACCGCGGCAGTAAATTACTTTTTGTTTCTACACAGCATCTCTGAATCAAATAAAGCCGCCAAATGTCAAAATAAGGGTCTACAGAGATGTAGCAGTGGTTCAGTGGCAAGTTTCAAAGAATATCGAGCAACATCTGTGGGAAAAAAAAGAATCACCGGATCAGGTAGATCCAGATTTGACTGTAAGATAAACACGGGTACCGGGTCGGGTTTGATAACGATCCTAACGGGTAGAGAGGGTGAGGGTTTGTAACACTGGACCCATGAACATCTGCAAACTCTCCATGTTGTCACCACTCTGTCTTGATTCATTGTTAGTCGGCCCGCTGTGTATTCTGCACATCTGTATGATGTGATATGGTGACATGGACTTTCTGTTCACCTTGTTTGGACTGAATATTAGCCTGAAATTGATGCTATTGAATGTCATCTTTTTAAAAAAAAAAATTGAAGTGACCGGTAAAAATACAAAATGACAGGATTTTTATGAGCCTGTCAGTCAAAATGACCGACAAAGAAAGATTCTACCGCAACCTCTGTTATAGATGTCCCATTCACTGAAAATGTAAAATGTTAATGAACACTGCTGAGCTTTTAGATATAGATAGATAAATAACTGCTGGAGTTTGACTTTAACAACAAATCAATCAATCAATCAATCAATCAATTAATCAATCACAACCTATTTATTCAAGCACCACCCATCAAGAAAAATACAGCTCTCTTCCACAGGGAGATGTGGACAGCAGCAGTTTAATTGTATTTAGAGTTACAGATACTGTAACTGTTTCTAACAGGCCCAAAAGAGACATGGTTGGAACTTGAATACAAATAATATTGATTTGTAAGTATTAGATCAAATTTGAAAAATGCAGTATGACATGTCCAATTTAATAAATGTTCTTCAAAAACTAAACCACATGTGTGTTGCAATTTCCAGAATACGAGTGCTATGATGAATACCACAGAACATATTCATGTCAGTCCAAGGACATAAGTAGCATGGTGACAGATTCCATGTCAGCTGTTCACTTACTGCTAGCTGTTAAAGGTGAAGCATGAGACATTGACTGACTTGTATCAAGCAGCTTGCCAACAGCATACTACACACTCACTCATTCCTTTAGTTACATTTTACTGAAGGTAGAATATCTCTATACTATGCAAGTATAGACCCACTTCTCTTTTAAAATAGAGGCCTTGAAGTTATCCCAAAAGTTGAAAACTCTCCTCCCTCCTTCCATTTTTACTAGTCTTATAGTCATACTGGGAAAGTTAATATCGCTAATAACTAATATCACAGTAATTTACACGTATACCTTAGTGGATGAGTCAACTGGTGCTCCTCTCTGCAGCAGTTCCTCCACTAAATCCTTGTGGCCTTCTTTTGCTGCCAGGTGCAATGCATTGAGTCCGTTCTGGAGGGAAAATGGCGACAATAGAATAAAATAAAACCCGCTATGATAAGCTACCATGTTACTGCAGAGTACTTGTGAATTTACTTTGAGAAACATTAAACCTCATATTGCACAGACTTTGCAGTCCAGCATCACAGAAGGCTCTTAATACAAAAAATGGACACACTACCAACAACTGTACAATCCTTTTTATTGAAATGTAATATCCCTGCAATTAATGTACACTAATTTTGTGAATCCAGTACATTTGGGGAGATTGAAAAAGTAATGCAACTGGGTGGTCCAAAATGCGTTATCTCATTTATGAATGTGTATTATTTTGCCCATCATCTCCATCTATATCACAACATGAATAAAATAGTATCATGGCGTGATATATTCTTCTAATATGAAAGACTTTAGAGAGATGTTTTTCAATAAATTATTTTGAATATCTGTACTCAGGAAAGTGTTGTATCCATAAGAGGTAAAAAAAAAAAGTGAAGCTTTTGTTTTTACCCCGTCTGGGATCATCAAAGCCTCAGATCCACTAAAACAGGGCAACAGATAAGTAGCAGCAGACGGACACAAGGACATGGGTGTGTAAATGTTTCACACTGACAAGCGCTTATGACACAACTGATCAATTTTTCCAACAAACATGCATGTATAGCTCCTCTGAAACAGACATACAGTATGTAAACACAGAAAAAAACGATTCACCTCATCCTCCTTTTCTTCCATTCTGCACTGTGTCCCTCTAAATAAACAGATCTTTAAACTGTGTCTATCCTTCAGATTTCCTGCTCCTTTGTCAAACCAGCCTCCTACGTTCAATGTCCTCTCTTGTCAGTGTGCTCTGCTTTCCCGTGCATCTTGTGATCTTCTCTATCCTCTTCCTTCTTAAAAAGTGCTCCAAATTGGATTTAGAGGTGATGGAGCTCCATTCAAGTCTCCGCCTTGTGCCTTCTCTATTCCTCTCCACCTGCAGGCTCAGTGAGACGGATTGCAGAGAAGTAAACCTTGCCTTCAAACTTTGTAGGTTTTCTTGGCTGTGGTGTAGATGAGGAGCTGTTATGCTGCTGACACCTATATCATTCTCCTATTCCCTCTCTGCTACATACAAAGAAAAAAATAGACCGTCTCCCTCTTCCTCTTTGAGTTGTCAAATGCCAAACAGCCAACAGGGTGTAATGTTTCTGCACAGTCATAGAGATGATGTGGGACACACACACACACACACACAGACACACACACACACACACACGCACACACACACACATACACACACACACACACACACACACAGACACACACACACACACACAGACACACACACACACACACACACACACACACA
>JAOXYM010000004.1:9333146-9344892 GCA_028567055.1 Leptatherina wallacei | reverse complement strand
AGTTTTATGAATCGATATTGAATTAATTTAACTTGAATCGATTTAAATCGATTAATCGATTTTTTAAACCCACCCCTCGTTGCTATGTGTCTGTGACTGTCTGTTTCACTCTATCATGACCATGATTCTTTGTAGCAGACCAGTCTATGTTGTCTTCATCATTAAAGGCCCACTTTATAACTTTTTTACCTTAAAACTTGGCTTTCTGGACTCGTTTGATGGCACAGTAACATCTATTATGTGCATTTCTAGAGCTGTCGCAGGCCAGCAACGACCCGTGGCTGACAAACCGCACTAAAAAGCTTTCACATCCCGGACGCCGCCTGCTAAGTTTGGCTTTGCGCATGTGTTACATGCTAGCAATGTAACAAATGTAAACAAACCGGTCATTTTGAACGCACGTCTGCGGATTCAGCAAAGAAACGTTTGAAGACATTATCAGAGGAAGAGAGGAAACTAAAGATGACCAAAGAAGAGCAAGAGATAAGACAAGAGTCGAGAAAAGTAGCTTTTTACTGTCTGAAGAGAGCTCACAGTACAGGTACGATCCAAGATGGATAGGTGCGTGTTGTATAGAGGTCCTTTAATGAAACTAGGGACATCCTGTAGAATGAAGCAAAAATATTAGCTCAACACATGTTGCCAACTTCTTGCTTAGTAACTGCAAACTTGACATGTAAACCAAAAAAGCAAAGGCTTTTATCACCCGATGAGCTTTAAATTTACCCACAAAACAGCTAACAGAGAAGGACCCTTACCACCTGAAGTAAAGAAATTTCTAAACCTGACTCAGCTTCTTTTGATCCAAATGCAAGGTTCACGAGCCACTTCTCTCATCATCTTTACATAAAATGCTTAGCTTTCGCTCCCTTTTTAATGACTTCTCATGGAACCCTGAAGTAACTTTGATTCAGATCATGATTTGAACAATTGAACGTCTACATTGAGCGAGGTTGATAACCACTCCATGACGTGGAAGTGACATCATGTGAATACAAGCAATTTTTCCCAACAAGAGTGTGATAAGATACCTGTAGTAGCCCATGTGATGTTGGCTGTCCTCACTCCCCCGAAGAATAGTCTGAAACTCTGGGGGGTCATAAAAATACCTCCAGTGAAGGTGGAAGTTGGGCTGAGGATTCTTGGAGTTTCTGTGAGCTCCGGCCAGAACATCAAAAGGTCCAACCAGCTGCAAACCCAGAGTGTCTTTCAGAGCACCTACACAGGTTGGCACAGATATTATAAGCTTAAAATCATTAATATTCAAGTGTCAGCTATTCTCAGTTTTGATTTTATTTCACCAGGAAGAGGAGATGCCGAGGCTTTCCCTTTTCCCACAACTTTCTCCAGCTCCTCTAGTTGGGAGATATAATCTTTCTAGCGAGTCCTGCCACAGGCCCAGACCTCCAGCTGAGTCTACATGCCATATAAATCTTTAAGAGAAGGTAGGCAAACTGCCCTCACCAACTCCTCTAAATGTGGAGGAGCAGGTCTACTCTGGTTCAACCATATGCTCTAAAAGCTTCCTTTTGCCTCAAAAAGCACAGGATGACTAGTTTAACATCTGACCTGAAGATTTTTGTTCTAAAAAAAAAGATGACGCTTACATAGGCGATGCGACTTGGGTCATGCCATTTAGGTGATGAAATTTTACACAAAATAGCGTTCAATTTTTATGCTCCTCACATGTGGAACAAACTCCCAGAAACCTGCAGGTCTGCTGAAACTCTCAGTGGTTTTAAATCAGGGTTAGAAATTTTCCTATTTTCAGCCTTTTATGATCATTAGTGATATTTTCACTGAGGGTTTCTTTCTTTCTTTATTCATTTTTGTTGTTTATTTTGTGATTATACTTTTGTTTTAAATTCTTCTGAATGCTTTCTGTAATGTTTCTAATGTTTGTATGTAAAGCACCTTGAATTGTCCTGTACATGAAATGTGCTATACAAATAAACTTGCCTTGCCTATCAGTGAAGGTTTGATAAACTTTTGTAATTCTTTACAACCTAAATAATCATTCTAACTTCATACGTGTATTCAACACAACAGTGTTTTCAACACTGTAATGGATTTTGTACAAAACACATTCTCTGACATAGAACTAGCAAATGTAACAGTACCTAACACAAAATGACTGCTGGCCTCCTCAGATGCTGCACTGGTATCATCTGCTTTTCTCTTCACCATTTAGCTTGTCCTTCCAGACTTTGAACTGATGGACATTTTGTCCCATCAATATTATTGTAGTAAAATGAACAGATATTGTGAAGAATATACCGTGCGGATTGTCAGGACAAAGCTCCTTGCAGAAATCCCAGAAGTGGTACAGATCTTCTGGCATTTGGAAACCGTACAGTTGTCCCATCTCATCACGTTGCTCTGATTTGACTTCTGACAATGTCCCAGCTTCGGATTCACCGGTTCTGGCTTTCTTTGCCTCTCCATTGGCTGAGCCGGACTCCTGATGAAATGAGAAACAATTGTTCTCGTTTAAGTTGACAGTTTATTTGATTCAACGCTAAAACCGTGCAATTAATTAGTTTCCCTCAATATGTGATTTTCCTCCTCTGCCCTGGTTTAGGAGACCTATTCGTCACGTTTAAACAACAGCTGTAAATCGTGACTTCCATAAAGATGGGTTTTTGTAAGTTTATTGATTACGCAAGTGTATCTGTGTACTCTGTATCCAGTAAGGGAGTGTAAGGACTAACCTCTTAAATAAAAAGTGTTAAGAAACATTAGCTTACCAATGTTAGAAACAAGTTATAAAAGGACTGAACAAAATAAAGACATTCACCAGTTTCTTCGCAGCAACTTAGAGGTTGAGAACCGGCCTCGCTTCCATAAATCCTCTACGAAGGCCAATGAATTAACGCTATTTATTAAAAACTGTGTGTACTATAAGCGTCAGTAAAGAGGCTGCTTTGCAGCACAAGTCAGCAGTGCTGCTGCTGCCATGTTGTCTAAGCACCGCTGTGCAGTCAGCGGATCCAGCGGTTGAGACCATTACGTTACACAGATGCCGCTTCAACGCCCGGGACAACCACACACCGCACAGTTCCGGGTCTGACGAAACTAACATGTTAATGGACGTTTCTGCAACCCAACAAAGGAGGTCAAAGTTGAGTAAAATTACCTGAATTGATTTGGGTTTTCTTTTTGCGCGCCCTGTCATTTTCTTCCTCTTGTCTCTCCGTCCTTGTCTTCTTCGGTTGATTAATAAGCGCAGGAGCGGCGCAGCGTTAAAATACACCAGTGCCACCTAGAGGCCTGGAAGGATAAATGCTGTTTTCACAAAAATACATGGATCAATGAATCTTACATAACCCTTCGCAAATTTTAATTTAAATTTTTCCTAAAAATTAATAAATGATGCAACAATGTGGCACAATATAGTGTGAACTCAGTTTTTAAGTGACCTAAATGAAACAGATCCAAATGCATTCATCATCTAAAAAAAAGGAAACAACAACAACATATACGTTTGCTTGTAATTCAGAATCAGAGGTTTATGACAGCACTGCACCAACAGTGACATAAACTGCACAAACACTTGTCAAGTTTTAATGCTAATATATTCATAGAGCAAAAGACATTTTCATTCACAGTGTCAACATACTGGGAGCAATGTAGAGTTCAATATTTTGTCTGAGGATAATTAAACACAAACACTGGGAAAGCTGGGGATTGAACCAACCATCTGATTAAAAGATAACCACTTTAATACCTGAGCTACACCTGGAGGGAGTGTCACCAGCAATGAACACTATCTCAGAAAGCTTAACAGATAAAATTTACTATGCACAACATCACTATCAATATTTCAAATCGATTTTATTTTGCTACTGCAGGATGAATTAAAAAGTCATAGAATTTGGCTGAAATATGAGTAATAAGACTAGATACTGTAAATAGTGTAGATACTGTAGTTACTGTACTGCCTAGTTATTTCTTATAATAAAAATAACATGTTTTTGGATAACAGTGCAAATCTACTCCCTGAGTACATGTAAAACTGCATATTGATAACATGAGGTAGGGTGGAACTACATTTTGCAAATGTCAAAATTTGCACACATTCCAGTGGCTCATCATGCATTTGCAAATTTGAAAATGTCAGTGTAGGAGTGATTAAAATAGTTCTTTAGATGGACGACAGAATGGAAATGATCAAACTAATCTGGCAGTTACAGCGTAGTGCCTACAAAACAGATCAAAGACTTGACATTGCTGACACCACCTTTTGGACTCTTAATCAGTTTTGAGTAATGAAGTGTCAAAGAAAAGATGTAGAACAACAGATTGTGTAGTAAAATTTCTTTCTGCTTCAAAAGTCATCCATCTTCATTGTCTGTTCATTCTTCTAGTCCTCTGTCTGTGGTTCTTCGTCTGGTGTTTCCTCATCCTCTGTGCATTTTTCTTCATCCTGTGTTTCTTCATCCTCTGCGCATTTTTCTTCATCCTGTGTTTCTTCATCCTCTGTGTGTCTTTCTCCCTCATCGCTTTTATGCGTTTCCAAGACTGGATTACTATTACTTTCTTCTTTTTCTTCGTCTTCGTCCTCAGCAAGTTGCAGCCATTTTTTTCTGTTCTTCTTGCAAGCATTCATCAGTGGAGAGCAAGCATTAAACAGTCTCGATACAGCCTGAGGATCACAAAGAGTGAATGCTTCATGAAGCTAAGATAAGAGCAAAAATTTAAGAGAGCAGAAACACATACAACACTGTACAACCTTTCATTACAAACATGCACAACAAATACAAGCATGGACTGTACCATGTGCATTCATCCACACACTGAACATCTATGGCTATCATGCACCTTGTAGAGTGGATAGCAGATCTCATCAATGTATTCAACTTGCATGTATGGCAGACGTGTGCTGTTTTCTCTGTTCATTATGTCCTGAGAAGAAGAAGGTATCTGTTAGACTTTGAAAACTACATCCATTTTCTAACATTGGAAAAAAAACAGTTTCTCAGACCTCCCTAATACCAGTCACATCCTCCAACTTTTTTGCTTGAGCATTGAAGTGGCCTTGCATTAACCAGATAAGAGACAGATAATATCTATAGCAAGTGCTGTATCTGCTCAAAACCTTCCCTAACAGATGTCTGGAAGGCATCCTGACCAGATGCTAAACTACCTCAAATGGTAGAGACTCTACTCTGAACCTCATCTGGATGACTGACATTGTCACCTGATACGACCCCATTTGCCCTTCAGGGGACACTCATTTTAGTCATTTTTAAACACAATTTCATTCATTTGGTCACTATTCATCGCTAGTTGTGAAGGTGAAAATGTAGATTGACTGTTAAATTTTCCAGCTTCGCCTTCTGAATCAGTTATTTCGTCACCATGACAGCGTTCATGTCAGTGCAGTCAAGTCAAGTACTTTAATTGTCCAGGGAAACTTGGTTTACAGATAGGTCCTCAAGACATTCCAACATCAAACGATAAAATCACTTGCATATATTAAACATTACGGTCCAATAAAATCAACAGTAAAAACCACTAAAGAAATAAGACCCACTAAAACAAAATAAAAACAATCCTTCAATACTTAAAAAGTCCAAAATAAAAACAATAAAAAAGAATAAAAACACTTCATAAAATATGATCATTCAGTAAAATCATAAAAAGAAATAAGATCACCTGCAGCTATTTCAAAATGCTGTAGCACGGGGAACAAAGGAATTTTTTTTGTGGGTTTATATCTCCGGCCAGAGAACAGCACTTCAAGCAGATAATCCAATGAAGTTTTAAATCCTACACTAGAAGTAGCAACTTAGTCCTAAGCTTAAGAAAGTGATCCACCTTTTTCTTCTTGAGGGTTATGACCTCAAACTTGGATTTTAATCATTTTCATCCATCCTGCTTCACACTTGCCTGGCTGAAGGGTTTGTTCTTTTGCTAGATGAAGCCAATATGTAATTCTCTTTAATAATTCCATTTCAAATGTGAAATTACAAAACGCTTTGTAAATTTGATTTCTTTTTATAGGATTTAATTGTTAAATTTGAAATTATATTAAGTAATCTATATTCTTATTTCACAATTAATTTATAATCATTATAACGCTTTATTGCTTTTTGATGACTCTCCTGGTCCTCCATACTTCTTGACGATGAAAAGAGCAAAAGGAAGCCAACATCCCAAGAAGAGCTTTGAAATGTCCTTCAAGAAGCCTGGAGTATTCTAATTAAAAACATACCACAAACCTTGTCTATGACAGTTCGAACTGTATTAAAGAATAAAAGTGATCATACCAAATATAGACTTTCAAGCTTGTTAGAAATGTACATACTATTTTTCGACTTTGTGCTGTATTTCTGTTCATTTTTGCGCATTTCAATAAAGCCCTACACCTATTTTTATTTGTGCAGGCAATATATAACAAAATGAGATTTGGCTTAGGAATTTTGCAAAGTACTGTAGATAATATGAGCAAATGAACAATGGCATGTGTCTGGACAGAAAAACGCCCACACACCCTTAATGGATCAGAAGACATCACTGTGAGGGATTACTTTTTCACAAGCCTATATGGTTTCTTTTGATTTTCTACAAATATCCTGCTTAGTCTGCCTCTGAGCCACTTACACCTTGGCCTCATCTATCCATCCATCTGCACCCATTATCTATATGCAGTTTCTCTTTCCACAAATTACACCAGGATTTATTTGTAAGTTTTGTATCCTGATATCTTTTTTGTCAGATAAAATTCTGCTGGCACAACTTACTATGGGCTTGATTTTGAACTCTTCTCTCTCTTTGTCCCCTTGTGCAAAGAACTCCATGGCAACCAGGTTGGCAATCTGACGGGAGGAAATCTGAGGTTAATGTTGAGTTTAACTCAAAACAACCGAGAGATGAAGCGTTGAGTTCACATATGACTCATATAAAAAGCATTTTTTGAGACCTACCCTTTGTTGTTCAGGCCACGGCTTTGTGATAGCAGAGAGGTCACTAGCTGTCATCAGCATCGACCTGGCGGGTAAATAGATAACTTAAAAGACAACTCCCCCACCTGTTCCATCACACACATCACTGTAATATTCCCTGAATCTAATCGATTTAACTCTCACCTCAGCAAATCTTTGTGTTTCTCACTATTCCAGTTTACCTTGTTTTTCTCAGCAAGAGAAAAGAACTCTTTTCTTCTTCTAAAAGAAAAAACAAGTCTCAAGAATCAGGTGTCAGAACAAGTCTTACACAAGGCTTTAAGTAGCAGGAAATGAAATGTTTTGATATATACTGCATGTAGACGTTTAAGTCAGTGGCAAGGATTGCTCTTTTGATCATGTGCAGCACAGTTCTGTGGTCTCCCCTTGACAGACTGCTGAGAATCTGACTCCCCTGGAAAAATGTGAAAGAGAATCTGCTTAGTGACCACCAGAGACAGTCAGGCGCAAAAACTCGATGAATTACAGTTAATTTAATTTTATATTCATCCATTTATTCATTAATGTGTAAGTCTTAGCTCAGCATGTTCTAGATGTGCATAAAGTAAGGTATGATTCAAAAGTTGATTGAGACAGAAGAAAATGAATAGAGACCAAATAGGTTTTTGTCTCAGAGGTAAAAAAAACACTGCAATGTAGCATGAATTGAAAAGCTGAAAGAAGTAAAAGGTGTTCAGACTATTAGAGCACTGAAAAAAGGGATCAGACAAAAACAAATAATGAAAATCAGTGCATCAGGTCTTACAGTATTATTTAGGATGAAGAGGCACAGGTTATAATGGTGGTTCTCAAGGGAAGAGTGTCCATACAACTGTGCTAAAGGCTGCTGAGACCTATGAGAAGAAAAAGAGAAAAAAAGGACTATATGGGCTGCAAATTTTCAGGGAGTGACTGACAATCTAGAACCAAAAATAAATACAGAGTTAATGTAGCCTGTAATTGAATGATATTTTTTCTAACATTGTATATCAGAAAAACCATTAAACAGCAGACAATGTTGCATAGCTTACCTTTCTATGTAGGAGTTACTAACCCCTCTATGATCAATATCATGGTTGAGTGTGGCTATCATCAACGCCAAGATCTCATGGCGGGAAAATATATTCTGAGATACAAAGAAATATTTACAGGTATGAAAGTCTGTTCAAGTTTGCACATTTTTATATTTTTCACACTGTAATCAATCTGTGTGCTTAACAGCTATTCAATATATATTTTTCACCATCATTTCAGAGTCATTTTGGTCTAGTCAGAAACAACAAAACATACATAGTGAGATGGAATAAAAAGATTCATTTCATGTGTTTTCCAGAAAACTATTGCTTGTTCCAGCTACGTTCTTTTTTAGATGATTGAGACTGAAGACAAACATTTCAAACACATTGAATAAAATAAGTTTGATCTTTGCAAAACACGGATAGACGATTTTCACCTTTTTAACTCTATAAATTACACACGTAAATGAAATAATTGAAAAACTGTCAGCAGGTAAATTTTTTATAACAAAATTAATCCATTTAATTCTCAAATTAATAAAGAAAAAAGGAAAAAATTATATAAATAAGTATTTCTCATCATTTCAAGTTTATCTAAAAAAAAAAAAGAATTATCGGCTCTTGATGCCGTGTGTTGATTGTCGAATCCTATAAATACATCTTATGGACTTATGCTGAATATAGATGAAGTGTAATATGACTGAGATTTTTAGGATAACTAAAAAGTCCTGAAAGTAAATTAATTTAAAGTCTGTGTTTCGCATTAAAGACATGTCATAGTGTCATGGTTAAAACTCTCAGAGCAGAGAACACTGCTAATTTCAATAGTTTTCAATTGATTAAGTCATTCATGTTTGTCTGTGGTGTTAATTACACATTTTTCTGTGACATGTACTTATTTCTGCTTTATTTGGACTTACATAAAAACCAAAAACACTGCTCTCCACAGCAGGACTTGACCTTGGCAGGCCTGGTGACAGTACCAAGAAATTCTGAATTGTTGGCCTTCACCTTCACACACTGAATATAACATGCATGTTTACCTTTAAATCCAAAAACCGTACTCCAAAGCACATTCCTTTAAAACATTCATTGTGCAAAAGATGATAGATCAAAAAAGAATACAATAATGACAGTCATCATGTCATATGGTTGTGGTGACAGAGTAAAATGGAAGAAATAACCAAGCAGTTAACACAACGCAGTTCAGAGAAGAGGTTTAAAATGAACCCTCTGCAATAATAATTCAGAGAGCCCTCCATAAAGGAACCCTGGTCAGTTCTCATCTGATACATCTACACTTAAGAGTACCTTGGCTTCTGAACTTATATGAGCAAATAACAAAATATAGCAGTTATTAGACACAAAAAGGTATCAAAGGCCGATTCCCCTAAGATGCAGGATAGGCATGCCTAAACTGTAAATTAGTTTTCCTTAAGAGTTAAAGAATAGGATTTGATCATCTGAGGTGCATAGATACACTAACCTTGAGCTGGTCTGTAGCCATGAGCATGGCAAACATGCTTTGAGCAGTGCTTAGTGCATGGTTCCAGTTGTGATAAGGCACATTGCTCCTGTAGCCACGCCTCACACTTAGAACCCACTGGCACAGACTCTGAGGGGAAATGACATGTATTAAATGTTGTGAATAGTAGAAAAATGGTCAAATGATTTAGGAATCTTTTAGGGGGGTTATAGGAATGTCTTCCATCTAATTGGTAGTTGATTTTATAAGCAAAAAGATCTTCAAAAACTTCATTAAACCAATCTGGAGGAATCTTTTACCTTCATATTTACATGATATTATGGCTGAACAATAATGGTGCTTATCTCCATCTGTTTTCATTAAAAACCCTGCATGTCAATTACCTTGTAATCAATGTTAAAATCCTGCACCAAATTAAGGTCCAGAAACATGCGAACTGTGGCCTGGGCGGTCCGATCCTCTGGTAAGCCAAAATCAGAGAAATGGAAGTCTAGAATACTCAATGATTCAGCTGAGGGTATATTGGACTCCTAAAAACAGAAAAAAAGGCTAATGAAATATACAAAGATACACATTGTTCCTGCCAAACAGTAAATAAAATGTCATTATTTTTCTACCTTTTCCATCACATATTGTAAGCTATTTGCCAACAATAAAGGGATTTGAATTTAACTGAATAAATTTAACATGCAATGAAAGTTTCATTTTAGCTACTCTCAGGCAGACATAAGAGCTGTGCAAGAGTATAGATTTATGCAAGGACGAAAGCCTGTTTTATCACTGAAGGGACAAAATCCACAACTTTCTGACATCGTGATGAAAACAGGTGAATAAAGAAGAACAGAGCAGCCAAAGACCCCAGAGTATGTGTGAAAAGTAGTAGAACGTCATCTGGTAAAAATGAAGTAACTTGAAAAAGATGACATATTGAAAATGTAGATATTAACTAAATCGCTGAGTACTGAGACATGCTGAAGTTGTGGTTAGCTTCTTTATAAAGTGGTAAAAACACATTTTTTCATATTCTGTGTTTCATTTTGACTTCCATCCATCCATTTTCTGTACCGCTTAATCCAATTCAGGGTCGCGGGTGGGCTGGAGCCTATCCCAGCAATTATCAGGCGAGAGGCAGGGTACACTCTGGACAGGTTGCCAGTCCATCACAGGGCCACACAGAGAGACAGATAACCAGTCACGCACACACTCACTCCTAGGGAGGATTTAGAGACCAATTTACCTAACATGCATGTCTTTGGACAGTGGGAGGAAGCCGGAGTACCCGGTGAGAACCCACGCAAGGCTTACAGCACCTGATATTCCCAGGCGGTCTCCCATCCAAGTACTAAGCAGGCCCAACCCTGCTTAGCTTCCGAGATCAGATGAGATCTGGCGTGACCAGGGTGGTATGGCTAGAAGCCCTCATTTTGACTTCAACAGTAATAATTAACACAAACAGCTGCCTGTTGGATAACACTGCAGTATTTTTGCAGCTGCCTTTAAAGGGTGCTCTTGCGAAACTGAATAGATACCAAATATTTTTTCTATCAAGTCAGGTTGATAAAAAAAAAACAAAACAAGATTTTAATTTAAGAGTCACCTGCAATGCCTGGATTTCCTGTTCTGCTGCAGTGATATGATAAGCAAGAACCTGAAAGATTGAAGTAACGTCACTTTAACACAATGTTCTTGCAAACATCGGAATGCAGAACACTCCAACAGTTTAAACACACCAAAAAGACAGATTTCCAAGCTTTGCAGCACAGATTTAGTAAAATATAGATTTAGAGTTATGGTGCTTATTGACCATTCTTTGCTGTCCTCTTCACCCCCAACCAGTTGAGGTATATGACCGCCCTCCTTGAGTTTGGTTCTGCTGTTGGTTTTCCTTCCTGTTAAAAGTAAGTTCTATTCTTTCCATTGTTGCCCATAACCCCATTAACTCAGGATAGGACACTGAATTCAAGATAAGTTTCAATGCAATTCATTGGTTTCCTTAGCAAGGCAATTATTCTTTATGAATTGGCTTATATGAACACAATTACTCTAAATTGGACTAATGTGAACTCGTGTAAAATATTTGTAATAGATCAACAAAAATAATACAGCAACAACTAAAAAAACTATATCTAATGTTAAAGCTGTGTAATGACTGAATCTTTTTAAGTCAGCACTTGTATTTATAAAGTGACGCTTTCAAAGGTTCAGGATCAATAGACCATGTCTATGGGCTCAATATAAAGTCATAAAGATTTTGCAGTTGTTAATAAATGTTTGCAAATAATTTTGAGTTTGCATTG
>JAOXYM010000004.1:9300501-9333046 GCA_028567055.1 Leptatherina wallacei | reverse complement strand
TAACTTCAGAGCCTCACACGCAGTTTCGCGGTTCGTGTCTCTGAACAAGATGTTTGCAAAATAACTTCTATTTTTTTTCACAACTACAAATCTTTTTTACAACCATGCAAATCCTTTTTTACGCATTCACAAACTTAAATTTTTCAGACAGATTTATTTTACAGGGTGGTAGAACTTAATTTACCAATGCAAACTCAAAATTATTTGCAAACATTTATTAACAACTGCAAAATCTTTATGACTTTATATTGAGCCCATACATGTCCTGTCATTCTGCAGGAACATAACAATATTTACAGTGGAGTTGTGCAGGTGAAGGGAGAAAAGAAAAAAGTTACATTATAAACCAAGTTATATAAATGGGTATCTGTTGAGTAAGTATTTCTGCATGGAGTGTAAGTTTATATACAGGTGCCCAATAAAAGAAAAATCATGATTATACATTAATAAATTGACAATACTTGACAAAAACATAATAATAATAATAATAATAATAATAATAATAATAATAATAATAATAATAATAATAATAATAATAATAATAATAATAAAGAAGCATTGCCTTGATAAATAGTGTAGTTCAGAAGACAAGCTGCTCACTGTGCTGCCCTTTGACCTGCCCCTCACTGTGAGGGCCAGTGTAACTTTCTCTGCAAGGGATCAGTTTCTCAGTGTTTGCAGCCTGCGTGACAGATGATTAACTCTTCCTCAGCTTAAAGCTCAACTTAATGACATGTGCACCATTAACGTCAGCATCACACTACAGACAGCTAAAGGTGGCTGGCTTACACAGCAGAAACTGCGCTAACAAAGCAAAACAAGAAGAAGAGACTGAAATGGGGAAAAAGAACATCTCCACTGGACCGAGGATGACTAGAATAGAGTTCTATGATAAGCCCAGGTTTGTGACCTTTGGTCTAAACTTGTTCTTTTCATTGAATAGATGAAAGCTCAATTCCTTTTTGCATGACCTGCACTTTTGAGAAAAGGCAAGGAGGAAGGAAAGTTTGAGGATTTCTGCTGCATGTTATCTTTACAAAATTAAGAGCATGCTCAATTGACATAGATTTAACTCTGACATACTTGTTGTGCCGTGGTTTAACTTTGGGGACTCATTTAATAGGCCACAAAACTCAAGGCTAAAACTACTTGGAAAAGAAAGAGGAGGATCATTTTATCAGTCATATCCTGGCTCCCAGTCACCCAACTTTAGCCCCACAGAACTTGTTTGGGATGGACTTGGCCATGCAGCCAACAAATGCACATTGGGCCTTATTCAACATGTTCTTACGAATCTTCTTAAATTTGTTCTTAAGTTGTACTTAAGAATTCTTTCACGAAAACCCTCCATCAGATTCATGAACATGTTCGTAGACAACAAAATTGTTTGTAACTTTCTTCTTAGATTGGTGAATACCAATCCCTGTAAGTTGAAAGGATGGACCAGCTGGCTCTACTTTGCATAGGTAAACGCCCATAAAATGCCCATAAAAGGTCATGAGACTTAGGGCTGTGTGCAAACAGACACAGCCATCTGTGAGACTGACAAGGAGAAATAACAAGCATAAGACAAAAAGGTGTATGAAAACAAAAGATAATAATAAAGATGTGTACTGAAGCCTGATTTTTCTCATTTTATAAGTGTTAAATTAGTTATAAATAACCACATGATGAGCTTCAAATAAAATAAAAACGGCTTTATGTTCAAACTGGTCATTAATTCCTCCTGAACTTGGACAGCAGCCTGCAGTCTGGTCCCATCAGCACATCAGGACGCACATCCTTGTGGTGTCATGGCTAAAGAGGAAAGTGGTACACCATCAGATTTATGATCACTACATAGCCCACTGTACCTTCTACAGCTGGTAAAGCACATTTCCACCTGCTGTTGCATCATTTTAAGATGCGATTCACCTACGGAGGGAGTGCTGCATCGGATCCTCCAGGTGAGTCTGATAGGTCTTATTAACCAGGCGGCCACGACAAAACCTTGATTTCTTAATAAAACTTGTCATTGTTTTAAAAAGTTGCAATGAATTTTAATTATTAAATACTACAATCTGCAGGTGGACCTGAGAGTTAAAGGTGATTTCGACATTTATGGGGTGATGTTGCGGTTAAACTAAGGAACGGATTTGGCCTGTGCTCAGTCTATTGAGCCCCTGCTGTTAGGAAGACCAGAAATCTGTCTCTACTGCCACTTGTTCTTGAGTGAATAAAATGGATGAAAAATAGTTACATTTTCACCTGAGGGAAATTATAAAATTAGTGTGGCACTCCTATCACTCCATAATTAGGATGCAATCTTCAAAATATTGCTTTTTATCTTAAAAGAACTAAATGCAAGTTATCAAAAGTTATTTAAAAATCCGACAAAAACCTTACTGTAACTTTATTATTGTATTTTAATGAACTGAACAGCAGAAAACATGACAAATGTTGATTTTGTTCAAATGTGTCAGCAATCAGATGTTCGTAAGTGTCCTCCTGAATTCGTAGGATTTGTTCTTACCTAAGAACAAATCCAAGATACAAAAATTTTGATGAATGCAACAATTTTCATAAAAAGGTCGTAAGTAAGATTTAAGGACAAATTTGTCCATAAGAACCATTGGTGAATGAGGCCCATTGTCTTCAAATGGCATGGGGAAAGGCTGCAACAAACTACCCTGAAATGTTTCCTACCAGTATGCTCAGGATTTGTAGAACTGTGATCAAAGCAAAAGGTGGTTATTTCAAGGAATCAAAGATCTCGTGTTGATTTGTGCTATGTTCAGAACTGGGATTTTTGCACTTCCTGACAGTGCTGAAATTTAATAAAACTAACCTAAAACCAAAGCTGTGCTGCAAAGTTTTCACTTTTACTTTTAGGTTTGGGATTGCAAATCTCTTAGCTATAGACATGAACAGTATAATAATAGGATAAGATCCCCACCTCCTGTGTGACTTCTATACTGGCCCTCCGCACCTCAGTAATCTGCACAGCCTGAACATACTGTAAGGCCAAGCCACAGTACACAGCCAGGTCTTCCAGGAGGCGCTCATCATATCGATTAAAGGCTTCCAACTCACCCGAGTCTCTGCTCCGTTTGTTCATGAGCTGACACACAGCTAAATGATAACACAGCAACAGAGGGTTAAGCAGAGTGATGAAAAAATATTGAATGTGTTCCATCTTTGGGATCAGACTGGCCCACTCTCACTTTGGGATATTATCAATGCAAAAACATATAGTTGTATAGTTGGCCATACAGCCAACGAAACAGTGAAGAAACCCAAAAGTAAGCTGAAAGCAAGAAAGTGACAGATATTTTTCCGAATGTAGTGTCAAACTTGGGTCTGATGAAACCTGTGACTCTCCCCCCTCCTCCTGTCAGAGGGGCCCATCTGTGAACTGCAAAGGAGTGGTACAAACCAAATGACCTGAATCATGCGGCACTATATGAGATATCCCAGTTCATCCACAGGAACCAAGTCCCAGCTGATGTAAGCATCAGTTAGCTCTCATTTTGTCCTCTTTTCAACCAACCAAAATATAATTAAAACAATGTGTTGAAAACGGCATAATTATTCAACAACTTCTTCAGCTAGAGTTGGAAAGCCAACCAATCAGCTTGAATCCTCAGAAAGAAAAGTTCAGGGTTGCTCAGGACTACAAACTCTATTCTATTCTTTTCCTGAAAAAAGATCCTTGCTAAAAAATACTTTTTAGTTTCAACAATTGCCAAATAATTAATAATAATTAAAACCATCTTATTAACATAATTATGTCTGCATCCACAAACCTAAATGCATGTGTTTGTGTGTTTTTAGAAAAAAAAGATCTTATTGGTGCAATTGACAGAGTAATAGTTTGTAACATGAAACCATGAGAAGAGCTAACAGATGAGTAATAAATCATTAATATCCAGTGGCGCTATTCAAAAGAGGAACTTACCGATAACATTTTCAGACCTCTCGTTTCTAACAGGGCAGCAGATGATACTCCTTATTGATTCCTCAGAGCTCTTGGCCATATTAAGTGTTTCCATGGCTTTCAGTGTTCGACAGGCAAACGATGGATCAACGTTGCTGATGTCATGTTCCCTGAATATTAACGCATTCATTTGGTATTAGGTAACAAAAGCAAAAACAGAAAAAAAAAAGATCGATACACAGTGTGCAAGAAATACCTTCTGTAGATCTGGCAACTTGATCCAAGCTCCTCACACTCCAAGTGTATCACACGTGAGAATGAAATCTAAATTAGTCGCAAGGGGAAAAAAAGAAAGGAGAAACATAGAAATTCTGTGTTATATTAGACAAGATTTGACTCATAATTCTGTAAAAAAAACAAAAGAACAATAATAAAGTCAATGTGGATAATGCACCTCATCCTCTGGGACTGAGGTGTGATCACTGGGGATAAAGATGGTGCAATACTGAGCGAGTGTGAAGGGCATGATAGTGGCAGCCATCTTACTCAGCAGAACCTCAAAGGAATGATGCTCCTTTGATAATATTTTTGCCATCTCTATTAAAGCCTGACAGAAACACACAGATACAGATATTCAAAGATAGATAATGTAGACATATATGTAATCATAGAAAGAAAAAAAAGCCATATATGTGTGGCTGAGCTACCTGGCTGCGTTTAGCCTCTTGTCTTGAGCTCTCATACAGCTGGATGTTATCCAGAACCATCCCCAACACATCCATATGATTTAACAGCACCTGGCCAACAAAATGAAGTCATATTTAATAAAGAAAGAAAAAAGACTTAGTTAGAATTTTTAAAACACACATAAACAAAACAAAACAACAACAAAAACAAACAACAAACAAACAAAGCCAAACCTCTAATCACCTTTTCATCCATGTTAGTAAATGAAGAGAGCGAGCCATCACAACCGTTCCTTTTGTTGATCATTACCACTACACCAACCACCTATCCACAAAAAGAGGACATTCTTTTATTGCTTTACAACCTTGATAATAACGTCTGTTACAAACAAACTATGGACACTATCTAATGAATTAGTTCATGATACTGTGAATATATTCAACACGTGTACCATGTTTAACAGAAGCCATGTGCAAAAAAAGAAAGAAAAGAAAATAGCACAACATTCTAAACATAAACAAAATAACTATAATGAATTCTACCTCTCCCCTGTGATTCTTGATGGGGACGCTCAAAACAGTCATGATCTTTGATGACTGATTGCTATATACGTTAAATCTGGGGTCCTGCAAGGTGAACAAAGAAAGCATGTTTAGATAACAGATTGGCACATCACTTGCTCACTTAACATAAGCATGCAGACTTGTATCAGACATGTAAGAGTGTAAGACATGTGCAACACCGACAACACGGCATCACCGTCTTTCAGATCTTTAAGTAACCTGCCAACGACAGATTTAAACACCTACCCTAATTTAGCGTTATCTAAACTAATGTGTGTTTAAGCGACCACATCAATATTACTCATAAGCCCTGGAAATACCAGTCCACACCCATGCTGTCTGGGGATTAACTCTGCCAGGAATTGGCCTTCATCTCTAATGACATTGGTGGTGAAAACAAATAGGCTGCAGAGTGCACAAGTTGTAAGTCTTTAAGTGAGTTGTGCCATCTTCCCTCATTATGCAGGTGTGTATGTGTTGGGATGTGCCAGGGAAGCACGCACTGCACTTTAGGACAGCACATCACCATCTTGGTAGCCTAATCAGAGCTTTATCGGTGGAAGTAGTCTCTAAAAGGATTAAAAGTTGGTGCGTCATGTCGGACTCCCTGACACGCTCCAACATGCCAAGAAACAACCAGGCTGTCGCCTAAAATCAGGCCACAGGAAGCGAGCACAGCTCTTATTCCTGATTTTAAACCCCCCACAATTTTCTTGAACAACTTTGTGTTGTGTGATGAGAAAAGCTTGCCACAAAATACAACTTATGAGATCTACAAGATTTACCTCAGATGTATCCCTCAGGTTCATTGATGACCCTGTAGCCAACACGCATTCCATGACACCCTTCAACAGCTCCTGATGTGCATGACTGCACAGGCTGCTGTCACTCAAACATCTAGTTGCTGTTAAGCCTATTACCTCCTCCAAGTTGCCCCTTCCACCAGAGTCTTTTTTCACAAGTGACAGGCTGCCACCCTCAGCTACCAGCAGCTCTGCTGAATGATTGACAGCCCCTTGGCAGAGCTCTACAACAGAGCCCATTCCTGTTAGGCCTCCTCCCAGCAGCCCCATCATCCACGAACAACCCTCGGCGCGCCCACAGGCAGCGGTCTTCGGCACAACCGGTGGCAGAACCTGTGGGCCGTAGGAAAAGTTTGGGGAGCAGGGGCAAATGGGAGAATGTGACTGGCAGGGGGAAAAACTCAAGTGAGAGGTGCGGGGAGATCTTGGAGAGCAAGGGGAGTAACACGAGTGTTCCGCCCATTCAGGGGCCATGAGATTTGAAGTGAGGGGGTTAAGCCTGTCTGGTGATGAGATATCCAGGTGTGAGCTGGTAATCGGGGCAGAGGTTCTGCGATTAGGGGACATCATGAGGAGGTTAGTGTGTTCTGAGCTGCTCCTGGGAAACCTGGGGCTTAATGGGGCCATCTCTGGCTGAGGACCACTCACCCTGAAATCAGTCAGCACACATTACATGGCTCACTTGGTGAGAAAAACAACAACAACAAAACAAACAAACAAACATTTTAAATTAATAAATGAATGAATTAAATTAAATCAAAAGTTTTAAAAGGCATATTATTGTATTTCAGTATTATAAAACTTAAAGTAGTCTATTAAGTCAATTCCCTGTAAATCTCAGCTGTCAGGAAAAAGTAGGTGAGGGTAGGACAAAAGCAAACTTACGTCGAAGTTCTCCGTGAAAAGTACGCCCTGGTGAAGTCCGAGTGATCGTCCAACCATGCCTGATCGCTTGACGTATCGCCTCTGAACTGCTCGCTTTGCATCCTAGATCGAGGACTCCACAACGGGGAAAAGAGCCATCCTGATCCTTGCGACTCATTCACCGCTATCCTGCGGAAGGACTTCTTCGAGCCAACGTCAGGAGCCTGAGATGCCCCGGGAGTCATGCGACCAGGCTCCATGAACGCCGGTGCTTCAGGGCAGAGGTTGGCAGGGAATCCCCTAGTCTGTGTAGCGCAAAAAGAGAAACACCTGCCATGTAGGAGGAGGCAGAGAGGCAGATTAGTGACGTGTCAGAGAGCAGGGCGAAATCTACGGAGAAGTCGTTGCTTGAAGGTAATCCCCTGAACTTTATTTAGCCTAGCTAGTCTGGCGCCACAGGTTGACTCAGAACAGGACAACCGATTTAAACTTCAGCAAAGAATTAATGGATTGAGTGAAGGCTCAGGTTTGCTCCATCGGTAATTGGCCCCTGTCATTCTAATTTTATCAAGTGCATCTGGCTACCCGAAGGTCTGAGTATTCAATGAGTCTCTAAACACTGAACATAGCGCAATGGGTAAGTTTTTTTTTTTTTTTTTTTCGCGCAATGGGTAAGTGTGCAAACGTCTTGAGTTACTGTTCATTTGTTTATATGAAATGGCTAATCAGGGGCGGACTATAACATTTTTAGTGGGGGGGTATGCCAGGCAGGGGGGAAAGGGGGGCAGGTGTAAATGAAACCTTATGGTCTAGATTTAGCAAATTTTTTTTTACATATTATTCCAATGGTATGATCTTGTGGAAAAAGTAAAGCTAAATTTGTGAGAGCAAACAGCTAATGATATTTTCTGATCAACTGTATTGTATGCTTTTGATCACTGCTACATGAAGACTTATACTTCATTGATAAAAACTTGCTTTTTGCCAAATAACAAGTTTGATCAGTATTCCTTCAGCATTTTTAGCTAATTAGCTTTGCACACTCATCATATCTGGTTGTTTTATGACTTTTACATTCTCTTCATAAATGATAAACAGTTTGGACCAAATATTATCGCTCATGTAGAAAGTTGGCAAGATGATGAGTCAGGGGTATGTTGTAGGGGGTGACTCGTGCCCCCCTAAACCGTTCCTCTAGCCCAATACTAAGACATTTTTATATTTTAAGTGATTTAATGAAACATGAATAAGAAAATAATGGAAATTTAATGTAATTCTTATCCATTTAATCTAAAAAAAGGGAACAAATATGCCTTTACAACAGCAAGTGACAAAGTCCCTAAAAAAGTCCCTTTTGCTCAGAAATAGACAAATAGCATTGATATGATATGTAATGCTCATCCTAAATTTGACATAGATCTTTTTAAAGCTGCACCACAACATTTGTTCATTTATAGTCAATATTTGGTCTTAATGATGTATCATGTCAGTAATAGTCTTACAATAGTGGTAAAGGACAATTAACATGATTTTAAAAGAGTCTTGTTTTGGAATAGCTGTTATTGAAAACCTTTGATGGAAATTTGAAGTTCTGTTTGATTCTGAATTGAGTTTCAGAATCGAACTTTATCGCTTCAGATCATAATGAGGGACTTATTCTCGCTAAAGAAGGAAGAAGACATAGGGGCTATAAGGAGCCGTGTTTTTTTGTCAAGGCAATGCCAAATGGTGCCGTAATAAAAGGTTATCTCATTCAGATAACCTGCTGCTGTTGTGTTTTTAAAGAAAAATCTCAACGTTTAGTAACAGAAATTAGTTGTTACATTGTTATATTTAAAAAAAAAACACTTTTTTTTAAACCCCTTTATGGTTTTTCTATTGCACAATTCAAACCTTTAATTTAAAAAAAACTATTTGGCTATTTATGATGAGAATTGAGATGTACAAAACCAAAGCATTGTGTTTGAACAAAATGTAAGTTTTCTTATTAATAAAATATGCTCTTCATTGACTTTTTGTCCACATAAAATCTGAAAACACTGCCTGTCCAGCTACAGCTAAACACCACTCAGCATTGAAGGGCTCCCTCTGCTGGTCCCACATGCTCCTCACCACCTGCAGTGGGTGGAACCACCAGTGACAGCTGGGCTGTGATAGGCTGGTCCAGGAGGAGGAGGCTGCCATGACACAGTGGATGCTGCACAGAATCGGATCCACAGCATCAGCAGGAATCGGTCTTCCATCCTCCTCGCTATCCCTCTCTCTTTCTCTTTTTTCTCCTCCTTCGTCTCTCCTCTTCATACCACCACCCTTTCTCTCTCTTCTCTGTCCCTTCTCCCCTCCCTTTGACAAACACACACAGGCCTGGCCGGGCACACTGCAGCGGAGGACTGTGCACACACACCAGCATCAGGAATAGCAGCAGCAGCAGCGGGTTGACTGGTAGGTGTGCTGAGGCCTGCCTCACTCCCTCCTGCAGCACAGGCAAGACATCGCATTCTCCTTTGATCTCCGTCAAGGACTATCTATTTGAGAAGTGTATGTATGTGTGTGTGTGAGTGAGTGAGTGAGTGTGTGTGTGAAAAAGCAAGAGAGGTAGCTGGATGACTACCACACCCTGGGATCATTTACTACCACAGGATGATTGATGCTCAAGCCATCTTCATTCTGCACTCATTTCTATATGCACCCAGAGGTTACGCAAGGCTTCATTTCCGTTTCTTTTCCTCCACTCTGCATCACAGGGATTTTCTCCAGTACTGATAGGCCTTCTGCACACGTGTCTTTGCTAACCAGTGTGCTTAATGTCTAAGATTACAACATTTGGCATGTTGAACGCATATATTTCCAGCCTACTTAATGACAACTCTGCTCTTTCCTTTCCAAATCCATTTTTATCACCAGCCTCTCCATCTATTTTGCTCTCCCCTCTCCTCCTGAATTGCGTCCTTTCTTCTTCCATAAAGCCCTGTCTCCTCCCTCCTTATCTTGTCCTCACACCTCCTCTCCTTCTAGCCGGCCGGTTTCCCAGGATGCCTTGCTTCAGGCCACTCTGGTAGGCCCTAGCAGCATGGGCGGAGGCTGGGCAGAAAGAGATATCACGGATTGGACCCTTCCTTTCAGGACGGGCGCACTGGCGGGTCACCCTCCCTCAGCTTCAGATGGGCGAGGACGCTGAGAGTCCCAAAATCAACCACACCTTTCTGCGAGACTACGTCACCGAAGGTGAGTCGCTGGTTTTTAGCAGGAATAAGATCTTTTCTTTATCACATTCTTGCCTACTTTTCTGCTTTATTATCTTTGTTTTCATCTCCTTTTTTCTACTCCTCATTCGGTTTAATTACCTCCCATTTTCCTGTCCCTCTCCCAGCTGATGTCATCTCTACAGTGGAGTTTAACCAGACAGGGGACCTTCTGGCCACAGGGGATAAAGGTGGCCGAGTGGTCATCTTTCAAAGAGAGACTGAGGTCAGGCTACTTTGTAGCACTCAGAACTCTGTACCCAGTAGATTTTTTTATCACGTATACATGCATGGATTGTAAATGTGTTCACTGAAAATTGTGTTTTCGTCAAACTTTGTAGACTAAAGGGGAGTCAGAGGACGCAGGGGAAACAGGGGATTCTGGCGAGTACAATGTCTATAGCACTTTCCAGAGCCACGAGCCGGACTTTGACTATCTGAAGAGTCTGGAGATAGAAGAGAAGATCAACAAGATCCGATGGCTGCCACAGCAGAACGCTGCACATTTCCTGCTCTCCACCAATGGTGAGTGCTATACTATAGTGGCATCTCAAACTGTAACAAAAGGATTTAAAATTATTTTGAAAATGACACAGTCAAGCATGGGATCAGCTTGAAAAAAGCACCTTCCTCCACATCCTAAAGTTATTTAAATTTCTCATGATCTTATATTACCTTGGCAGGATGAAATGACATCCAGTTGAACAATCTAGAATTGATCATCTAGTTTTTCTCAGACTGCAAGAAATGTCTTTATTTTCTTTTAATTTGTTTGGCAGCTATGTAAGTTTTCCAAAAGCACAATTCCTGATGTAAATATCCTGCTTCCTGTCACAGATAAGACCATTAAACTGTGGAAGGTGAGTGAGAGAGACAAGAGGCCAGAGGGATACAACCTGAAAGATGAGGAGGGACGGCTCAAGGATATTTCTACCATCACCTCTCTACAGGTACAAGGGCACACACATGCACACTTTGATTTTGTTCAGTCATCCGTGGATCAGATTGGCATTCAATGAGCAAGACAGTTGGTTGCCTTTTACACATTTGTGATGTCCCTTGTGTGACTGCCGACTCTGGTGTCCTCTGATGTCCTTTTTTGTCTTCCTTGTTGTCTTTCTGTCATTCTTTTTCTTACCTTCAATCTTCAACATTTCTCTCTAAGGTGCCAGTGCTGAAACCAACAGATCTGATGGTGGAGGTTCATCCCAGGAGGGTATTCTCAAATGGACATACCTACCATGTCAACTCCATCTCTGTCAACAGTGACGGGGAAACCTACATGTCTGCTGATGACCTCCGGATCAATATGTGGCACCTGGGCATCACAGACCGCAGTTTTAGTATCCTTTGGAACCATTGTGGGCTTTGTTGATCCCATTTTGTATTTAGTTGTAATGCTGAAGTCACAAACATCATCTCCTGCTTTTTATTTTTCTCAGATTTTTGTGCGTTATTCAATCCATCATTGGGGGATGCTTCTCAGGTGTCACAGAGTATGAAATTACCCAAACTAAGATCCTTTGCTTCTCTTGGAATAGTAAAAATTAATTTCTGCCTCAGGAAGAAATACAAAAAAACACAAGTTTGTGTCAGTAAGCCATTAGCTTTTTTTAAAAGTGATCTTTCTTAATGATATTTTTAGGTTCAGTTCACATATATTTGAATAGATTCTGAAATGAACATACATATAATGTGATGATGTCTGCCTCTGGCAGCAGAAGCACAGCCAAAATACACGCGTGTTCTTCTTAATCTGTCCTCAAAACCTAATGCAAAAAGTAAATAACTAGTGTTTGATTTGAGGTTTCAATTGGAGAGCTATGCACTGCCCCAAAGTGTGTATTCAGCTCAGGCTGGAGCGTGCTATACCGGCTGCCTTTGGTGTTTTCCATTGAAATGGAAGCTGACCTAGAAAATCATAGAGGCATCTATGGAGGAGATGAGTCTAAATAATTCACTCAGCAGTACACTTTCTACTGAACCACATAGGACTACCACAAATAGAACAAAGTGAGGAACAGTGTGTGCATGCATATTGGGGGTTGGTAGTTCTGTATTATTTGCTTGTGATTATGAACTTAGGTTTAATGATAGAACTTAAGACAAAAATGAGAGATTCATTTGAAATTGACATGGTTGGGAAAGATGAATGAATGTGAATGACAAACATGAATGCAATCATCTCCAGACTTTGTTCCTTTACTGGCCTTCTTTTTAGATATTGTTGACATCAAACCAGCCAACATGGAGGATCTGACGGAGGTGATAACAGCAGCAGAGTTCCACCCTCAGCACTGCCACTTGTTTGTGTACAGCAGCAGCAAAGGAACCCTGCGCCTCTGTGACATGAGAGCCTCGGCACTCTGTGACAAACACACCAAACGTGAGCCCACAGAGCTTTTTTTGTAATTACATGCAGTTACACACTAATTGATGTGTGTGTAGAATGAATGAAATGCAACTAATCACTCTGTGTTTAATCAGTGTTTGAGGAGCCTGAGGATCCAGGGAGCCGCTCCTTCTTCTCAGAGATTATTTCCTCTGTGTCGGACGTCAAGTTCAGCCACAGCGGACGCTACCTGCTGACAAGAGACTACCTCACCGCAAAGGTGTGGGACCTGAATATGGACAAAGGCCCTGTGGAAACCTACCAAGTAAGAGAGTGCTGTTTCCAGATGTGTTAATTTTTTTTTCTTTTACTGAAAACTTGTTTCATATTATCTTTAACCATATTCATCGGAAAAATGGAACAAACCCTTCATTGTTAGACTAAATTGCATGGATTGCTTTGTTCTGGTATTGCCACTGGAAATTCTGTGCATTTTTACATAAGCAGAAAGAAGAGGAGTTTGAGATTCATGTGGATCTCAAATGTGGACAGCGGGGTGCTGCTTCTAATGTTTTATGTAAAGCACCTTGAATTGTCCAAAGCATGAAATGTGCTATACAAATAAACTTGCCTTGCCTTTGAACCCATGCAGTGTTGTAGATGGTATCCCAGAATACTAAGGCTTTTCTCCATTCCATCTACAGGTCCACGAATACCTGAGAAGTAAGCTGTGTTCCCTGTATGAGAACGACTGCATCTTTGACAAGTTTGAGTGTGTCTGGAACAGCTCAGACAAGTAAGTGGTTGCTGGAAACGGATAATGAACAGTATATGCGAGTGCATTTAAAAGCTATGTAGGTGGTCCTGTCTGTGCTTGCTGTGATGTTCTTAATGCTTTTCCTCTGTCATTCCCTGACATTTAAATCAATGTCAGAGACAAGCTTTGCAGACATCAAATCAATCCCCTCGCCCTCAGTTTTGATTTCCCTTTCCCCCCTTCTTTATCGTGCCATTCCTCCTCTCCTCTCCTCTTCTCTGATCCAGTGTGATCATGACAGGGGCGTACAACAGCTTCTTCCGGATGTTTGACAGGGAGACGGGCCGAGGTGTAACCCTGGAGGCGTGGCGGGAGAGCAGCAAGCCTCGGGCTGTGCTGCGCACCCGCCGCGTGTATACCGGTGGCAAGCGGCGCCGTGGTGATGTGGGCGTCGACAGCCTGGACTTCACAAAGAAAATCCTGCACATGGCTTGGCACCCATCTGAGAATATAATCGCTATAGCAGCCACAAACAACTTGTACATCTTTCAGGATCGTGTCAACGTCGAGACTCAGTGACGAGAACTTTGGAAGATGGAGTAATTTTATCAAACTGTTACTGAATTATAAGCTCAGATTTATTTGAATGTGGAGCTGAAAGCCTTCAGGAGAACATTAAGTCAGGCTGTATCACAACATACAAAAATGCAGCCTCTTCTGCTCAGATTAATTGTAAAATTGCAAGACTTTATTATATCCACTTTGTTTGATCTTCAAGGAAGGTGTATAATCATTTTTTTCCAAGACTGAGATAAACTATCAATTGTGGCCATTGGGACATGTTTTTTGCTGCACTCTACTCCCACTTTTTGAAGATGTTTGCATAATTTCCCACGTTAGGGGCAGTGAATGAGGTGCAGGGACACCTCTCCATCTTCAGTGACTCAGTACTGTTGATCACACAATGACGCACCACTCACTAATATACTTTTTTCACACTAAAGTGGAAGATAAGTGCTTGTTAGCATCAGAGAGCAAGCTTCTGATGTTGCAAAACATGCATATTTGAGACATCTGAGATGACCTTACGAGACAACTCATCAACATCTAAGCATTTTGAATGTGGAATGGTGTTATTGTATAGTTCCTCACAACATAACGTCCTCTTTTTCTCTATTGAGCAACAGCAGCAACTGAACCTCTCCTTCAGAGCAGTGCTCCTGGAGATTGCACGCATAACTGACCCATAATCTTTGCCCTATTCATTTTGCAATAATAGTCCTAACGAGAGCAGTGCAGTAGTATTTCTGCTTTAGCACAAGAGCTTTTCTTCTGCAGGTGACACACGCAATCTTTTACAGTTCGCTGTAAATATTCTCTATTAATTATTTATTTTTATTTTTTAAAGTGATACTTTGGTTCCAGAGAGTCAACAGATTTATTGAGAACATCATAAATGAACATAAGATGTTATTTATGGAAACATTTTGGAATCAAGCAATTTCTATGTGAAGCAATACATAGATGGTTATTGCTGGCTACAGGCTGTATTTGGTTATCATTTCCATATAAAGAAAAATACATAGATGTTCACATCCTGAAAGGAGGCTCCTCATTAATGTTGAGCTCCTCCATGTTTGTTCAAATTTAGGCTAACTCATTTTCAAACATAAAAAAGACCAAAAAATTGAATTAGGACTCTGTGTGCAGAACAGAAATTAGCATAGTTAATTTTATGATGAGTAAGCACATTTTCAAAAGGGATCTCACAATTGATAAAACCATGCACATTATTTATAAACAAGACCTCTGATTCAGCTCATCAAGACTGTAAATGAGTACATTTGCGTTGAGTGTGTTTGAGGGTCAGAATTGATCGTCAGTGCAATATCTCTTTATGTAAGTCACTGAAAGGTCTTTTCATACTGTATCACAACTGTCATAATGTATACCTCACAATGCTACAGACAACTCTGGAGTGGGACACTGAAAGATGAAGATGCACGGCATTAAGGTGATGCCATTGTTGGACCGAACTGCTTGACAAGATTGCATTGCTTGCATTGTGAAGTACTTAATTACTTTGTGCTCAAGTGACCTTGGTCCTGATGGGATTATTGTTAAGTGGTCCGGATTCCAACTGTAATCAGTAGAGGTTAAAATGTGAAACATTTCTCTGCACCTTTTCAAAATCTAAAATCTGATGGGACACCTGTAGATCACACATGTAAACCTTCAATCCCAGAAAAAGATGAAAAAGATCACCAAATCTGTTCCAGCTGTCTGCTTTCAGCTCACTTTTCTCCTCCCTTTTCTTGAATGCAGACACAATCTAGGTCTAATTGGTTGAACACAGAGCAACACAAACATGACAACCTATGAGAGAACAGTTTACAGAGTGACCGGTCACCAAAAGCATCCTGCAGAGCTCAGTCCTCCAGTGGTGAAGTGTAGTTAAGTCTGTTGTAATTGCATCATTACCACCACCACCACCACATAAAACCAGAGATAGGATTTGTGTTCAGGATCACAGCAGCAGCATGTTGCCATTACTCAATGCTACTTGCGTGTATATCTATCATACTTTAAAGAAAAAAAGAAAAAAAAAAGGCAGATCTGACAGGACAAAAACATAACTAAAATGAGGTAAATGAAAGGAATGTGCATTAATAAAATTATATAAAAATACGACAAAAATGTGTTGGACTTTTTTATGTCTGTTTCCCAACCCGTAGTAGGGCACACCGTCTTCCTCTGCACCAGGTACAATGTTTTCTGGTTGCTAAGTCTCTTGAGGGGAAAGTGACACAATAAATTTTGCTCTGACTCAAATATGATCTTTTAGTTCTTAAAAAAAATCAAGCTTTCTATGAGTTCACATATTTTGACTACAAATCTAGAATTTATATGCAAAGTACCACATTAAAAAAACTTTACATTCATAAGCCACTTTTGATAAGTCCACTTATTGAATTACTTACATTACTACACAAATGGATCCAAACACATGGTACCACCTGAGTGCATTTAATCAAATACGTGGACAAACTTGCAAAAGTTCAAACTGAGCATCAGAATATGTTAAAAAGGGAATTTAAGCGATTTTGAATGTGACATAGTTTTTGGTGACAGACGAGTTGGCCTGAGTATTTCAGAAACTGCTGATCTACTGGGATTTTCACGCACTATCATCTCTAGGGTTTACAGAGAATGGTCTGGAAAAGAGAAAATATCCACCGAGCAGTTGTCTGGAAAAATATGTCTAGTTGATATCAGTGGTCAGAGGAGAATGGACAGATAGGTTGGAGATGATAGAAAGGCAACAGAGTTCAAATAACTACTGGTTCCAACCAAAGTATGCAGAATACCATCTCTAAATGCACAACACAATGAACCTTGCCTTGCCTTGCCTTGCCTTGAAGCAGATGGGCTTCCTCACAGACTCTTGTCAGTTAAGAAGAGGAAACTGCAGCTACAATTCACACAGGCTCATCGATGCAGTAAATACATTGATATCTTATAGCAACATGTGCTGCCCTTAGATTAACTATTCTGCGCTTATTACAAAGCCATGGTTGAGGAAGAAGACGATTCGGATTATGAACTGGTCTGCCGGTTGAATTGAGTTATCCCAAATAGAGACAGCTGGCGAAATTTGATAGCTAAACGTGTGACAGTGGTGATCCTGAAGTATTGCACACCTTAAGTTATGTTTGCAGGAAAAACGTGACAAATAGCAAGTAAGAGTCTTGATCAGGAGGTATCCTCAGTGCCAGAATGCCTGATTAGTGTGCAAAGGAATGGTGGCATTAAAAAGTAGAAAAAGCTTTTCTGTACCATATGTTTTTGGAATGTGTCGGAAGCCTGAAATGCAAAAATAGATGCAAATCAACAAACAAACCCTTCTAAGCATTTCTAATTTGGGGCTGTTGTTATATCATCACTACGATACACTTCTGGTTATCAGAGTAAATAAAACCCTTCAAAAGAGATTTTCAAACACTTTAATAATAATTGACACCCCAATTAACTCTGCCACACAATAAAAAGGCACTCACATTCACAGGGTATAAGCAGCAATTACCATACATACATTAAGGTTACACTTAAACATAGATTAATACTGTCTAATTAGTGTCTACATGTAGAAATGTATATGCTTTTCAGCTCACTGGCTATACAGTCAGGAGATAATCTGGATTCAACTGTTTGCCTGTGTTTGGCTTGATAAAGAAATATAGAATAATTTTCTTTATTTACTTTTCATCTTGAAAATTCAAAATCCCAGCATAACATATGTCTCCATGATTGGAGATATTTGCTTTTTACAGCTGTCAACATAAATGTCTCTAAACTAGCATGACATCAGAAACGAGAAACAACAAACCAAACCACTTCAATTCATATTTATTATTCCCACAGGGGACGCCCAGTTTCTTTGGAATGAGAAAAAAATGTCTAAAAGTTTTTGAATGCATGATGTCAATAATAGTAGGACTTTTAAAACAAACAAACAAAACCAAAAACCTGATTTAATAGCCATCTCTGAGATAAATTTTGTACTGAAAGATTAATCTCCACCTGTCATCTGTAATGTCATATTTGATATCTGACTTTGTAGCAGGCTGACTGCAAACCTTATAAGATTGAATCAGTGCTTCTGAAAAACAATGGGAAATGTAACAAAACTCACAGGGATATCTGATTAGGACTAAGATATCTTAAGACCACAAGGCAAGAAAAAAAAGCCAAACAGAAGATTTTTAGATCAATATACAGTATATCTGGACACTGGTACAACTCTAATTAAAATATATTTACGTCAGTCATAAAATAAACAGGATTTCAATGTTCAGACTGCAAAATTTCCTTTGAAGGAATTTGTATCAAAACTGGAGGAGTGCTTGGTGAATTGAATTTCTTTAATATGTAGAACCTTCTATTTCAGGGACCTAAAACTGTTTAATGAACAGATAAATACTTATTGATATTTCATCACGATTAAAAACCTGGAGTTCATTTTACCTCTGGCCTTTGCATTGGGAAGCTGTGCAGCAAAGGGACAACACACAGACAAGGGAGCTACCAGTACAATTTAAACAGCCCATCATAGGCTGAAAAACTAAAACAAATTCACCATGAAAAGTCTGCTCAAAAATGTACTAAGAGAATAATAAAAAGAAGCCGGCACTGGTGAGCTAGGAACATAAAAATGCTTTGACATCCAAGTGCAGATGCTGAAATCTCAGCTTCTGAACCAAATCCCATTTAATGGTGATCCATTTTTGACTTTATGAAAGTTGATCCCTGTTTGTGGGTTTCATTTGTCCAGCTGTCTTGGATTTTCCACAAGAACTCCATTGGATTAAGATCTGGGAAGTTTCCAGGCCCTGTCACCATGGCAACTTCATAGCTGACTCCTTAAAAAGCCATAAAGTTATGCTCAGTGGATATCCTGAATCCGTTGAATTTCTCTTCTCGAAGTTTTAAATTATCTAGGAGATCATTATTTCAGATGCAAAGCCTTTAGCGGCTATTTCTTTCCAAGTAAGGCCAACAGTGTACAGCAATGAGGGCTACATGGGTTTCTTTGGAAGTAACCATTGTTAGCAGATCAAATAAAAATTATTTCAACTTTCACTTTGCTTTTAGAAACAACTGAAAATGGTCATGAGACTTGAGCTGACTCGGATCACTCACACCTGTGTCAATAGTATGATACCAAAAGGTTGTTGGCTGACGCTTCCATGCCAGGACCAAAGTATTATAACTATTTGGATTCCGTAATTAAATCAATATTTATACCTGAGAAATTCCTTAGAATTTAGAAAGATGATTACTGCCCCTTCAAAAACTCAAAATCTGCATTTTAATTGCATTTTTATTGTTTCTTTTCTAAATTTGCTCCAGTGTCCAGAACCAAAATAATTAAAACTGTGTTCCTCTCAAGTATGTTTCGACCTAACTTATTTATTCTGACATATGATCTATCTAATGAATAGCTATAAATTATAAGGTTTTTACACCATTTAAAAAGACACAATAGCAAAAACTTAGAGATTCTGTACATGCAAACGTTTTCACAGTATACAGATGAAATCCCTAAATACAAATACACTCATGCACTGTGAGGATGAAATGTCTGTGCACAAACAGAATTTGTAGATCCATGTCAGATCATTATGTAAACTGTAATTGAAATTGAATTTGGATTATGATAATCACATCACAAAGAAGAGGATGAAGTTAAGGTTCAGATGTGTCACAATCAGATGTTCCCCTCTTCTTTTTCTTCTCAGGCAGGGAGTTTTGCTGATAGGAACGGTGAAAAGAAAAAATCAAACGCAAACTTCAAGGCTTTCAATGTGGTGCGCCTCCAGTCTCGCTCTATCTTCACCTGCCTTCCTCCAGTTAGCTGAGAAGGGACACAGTCCAAACAGTGGATAGCCTTCAACTCAAAGACTGGAGTTTTTGCTCCAAGACGTCCTTCCAGTTTCGTGCTGAACTCCACCAAATGACCAAGGTCCAGATTTAGCAGAACTTGTCTGAATTCATGGGTGGCCATTAGGATTATATCCTTGGCTGGGTCTTCTGCCTCTGGACTTCCATCCCTGATCATCCCCACTGTCACCTCAAATCGGTAACTGTCAAAGCGTTTGACATGGCATGTGTGTTTGGCCAGAGCCTTTACCTGACACAACTCCTCCTCCTCTTGCATTTGAAGCAGCATGGACAGCGAAACGGCAGCCGTTGCAGAACTAGTGGCTGATAGGTTTAAAAACGTGCCATTGTTTGGCTCACATTTGGGATATCTCTCACCATACAAGCAGCGCAGCCAATCTCCCATGAAAACTGGCAACATGTTGATGACAGACTGAGCCCCATTTTCTGTGTCTGCTACGCGGACGTGTTTGAAGCGCCCAGCCCAGGTGACTCTGTGTCCATGCAGGTGTCTACAGTGGATCTGTGTTTGGGCCATGCCTTTGGTTTCCCAGGCAGGGGGCCCACAAATCTGACTGTACTGATTCCAGGTCAAGGTGGAGTTGTACAACTTCTGTCCCTCCGCGTGGTACACATATACAGAGAAGAACAGTATCGCCATAGATGTACAAAGTAATATTAATTTGACGGGGCCGCGTTGGGTCAATGATCGCATGATATCCAAAATAGACATGCTATAGCGAGTCCAAAGTTGTAGAGTCACAGGAATGGCACACACCCCAAGGGTGACAACCATTTTTGTCAGTTCTAGCCCAAGGAACCACTTAAAGAGCTGGATGAAAAGCATGGTGGCAAGGCCAAATGCCAGAACAGGCAACGCAAAAAGGAAGAGAAAGTAAGCCACACAAGTGCGGATTAAACCCACAGCAGAGGAATTCTTGAGGAGGACCACTGAGAACTCACACCACATGAAGCATACAAGGTACGGAATCAGGAAGCAGTAAGTTCCCCGGAAACCACGTGTCCTCGCCATGCTGAGGAAGGAATAAAAAACATGTAGGAGGAAAAAAAATTACTTCAAAGGCATTATGTTGAAAGTGAACAATATGTATAAGAGTAGAAAAAAATAACCACTTACTTGAAGAACAAGTAGAACAGGTAAATGTACAAAATGCAGGGCAGACTGAGCTTCAGCAACACAGATTCACCCAGCGGCAGCGTGGTGAAGGTGCGTCCCAGGAAACGAAGCACCGTCATGTTCTCCGGCAGTAATTGGGTCAGGCAGCACAGACTTGATGCCACCTGAATTGAAGCAAGCACAGTAATAATGTACATATTTTTCAACTAAACCTCTAAATAAAACATCCTGATTATAGAAATGCACCATCTGCATCTCTTCAAAATACATTTAAAACACCATCATGCTTTAATTGGATTATGATGTAATTGGACTATAATGAATTATATTGTGTCTGTAAAAGTGTCTTGAGATGACTTGATTGTTAATTGGCACTAATGAAGCTGAACTGAATTGAATTAAATATAACATCAAAATGTTGCATGATGGAGCATTTTAAAAAAATTTCAATGCATCATAAAAATCTCAAGCCTTCGCAAGTTGATTTATAAACAGAACTGAAATGAATTACTTCTCTGAAGCTGGAAAATCAGTTCACAATCAAGGTTGTATTTGATTTGATCAATAATAGTTATAGTTACTAGAACTAATTGTTATATCATTATTGATTTTAACAGTTATAGTTTAAATAAACCATGAGATTTGCCAATAAGTTGTAGCAACATGGACAAAATGGATTCATTATGTTATGCCACTTAGGCCAGATTTTTTTGGTATGTTTTCTTTTTGTTTCATTTGTTTTACTTTATTTCATGTTATTTTTGGTGATCCCATTAGCATCTGAGTAATTGAGTGGATTGAAATGCATTATATGCTAAAATATATGATGCTAAATCTAAATAAACAATAAATTATAAAAAAAGAAAAGAAAAAGTTGTTGCAAAATGAAAAACATTGTAATCTTCACTCACTTCTATGAAGCTAAGAAAAGAACTTAAGTTTAGAACATGAACATAAGTTTTGTAACTTATAACATCATATTTGCAAGTGTGACAGAAAACACAAGGACTAATTTAATCAGCCAGTTTGTCAGATCGAAACTTGAAAGAGTGGATCAAATTTAATGTACAAAATTTTTTCTTGCCTTTTACATTCAGTGGAGATACTTGTTATGATTGATCTCTTAGATGTATCTTGTGACCAACCAAACCATGCAGTATGGAACGAGAGCAGAAGTGTTTAAACCTCCCTTTTAAAAAATAAAAATAACATAGTTTTCTTGAGATAATATTTTAATTATTTTTTAAACTAACATAAACAAAGAGATTTAAACTTAAACTTCTGAAAAGTCAGAGCCAGAAAGAGAAGAGAATACCAAATACTTGCCTCAAATTAATATTACAGATTTGCACCAAGTGCAACAACTACCAGTTAAATGAAATGCTAGCCACTCATTTCAAAGCTCACCTAGATCATATTGTGATCTCGAAAATACAAAGCTAGTAAACAATTACAGTATATCATTGTCTCGAGAAAAAAGTTGATTTGTTATTTCAAAATATCTGAATAATTAATTTGTGATCTCATGGCATCAGAAATAAATAATTACAAGAACAGTTGTTCTTGGCTTCTGTAATGGAAAACAAAGTTTGTGCAAAATCTTGTTTTTAGCTAATCAAGTTAGTTGTCTGTTTTTCAATTTGTAGATTAGATTGTAATATTCAAACTTACACAAAAAATTGTATTTTCAGAGCTGCATTGTCAATTTTGCAGAGTTTACTTTTAATGTAAGATGAACAGAATTGACTGGCATATTTAAACATGCAAAATCCCCCAAAATTGATGTATATTGGCAGATTTGTACTTGCGATTGCTTTCACAATTCACATATGGTGATGCAGTTACAAAACATAGGTATAAGTAACAAGGCATAAGTAGAGTCCCTATCCGAGTGTCATACAAATCACTCAAGTTTAATACCTCAATGAACATGGCCGGACGTGCGTAGGTAACAGCTGTTGGGCTGAGGCTATGGTAGCTGACAGCAGTAAAAAAGATAGCCACTGTGGAGAGCTCAGAACAAGGGATCCATTTCTTATCAGCAACAGGGAAGGAAAAAATGACAAAGAAGACAGAGAAGATAAAATAAAGATATGGTTCGAGGTTGTTCCAGCCAAAGTTGGTCTCTGCTTGCTCCACATCAAGACCAGGTTCGAAACGTGTCAGCAGCGATGTCAGAGCTCTGAAGTTCTCCCAAGTCTGGAAAAAAAGGGCAAAAGTTTTTAAATCACAAGAAAGAAAGGCACCAAAGAATTTTTTTATTTTTTTTTTTAAAAAAGCAACTAATAATGTTGTTTGGTCTCTTAGTTTCAAATGTTCCTTTATCTTATCAAGGTCATTTTACAGTGTTTAAGAACATGAGGGAATTTCCATTTTATGGAACAAATGCAAATCAAAAATTTTTAAACCTTAAAGATGAATATGAATATATGATATGAAATGAATGAAATGAATAAAATGAATGAAATGAAATATACTTTATTTATCCCTCTTAGAGGGAAATTATTGTTGTAGCAGGGTATTATGGTATTCTTTTTTTTTTCTTTTTTTAACAGAGAAATTAATTTAGTCTCTCTCAAGGAAATATGTTAATGTACAGACTTTTCGAGAATATTTACTACATTTCATTAAAGTGTTTTAACTCACAACTTCATGATTCATTTTTGAATAACTGTGTATGACCAATGTGTATGATGACAACAAATGTTCATTCAATCTATTTTTGTGCAGCAACTCTCTCAAACCTCAAACAAATGAGTATTTATCTTCTTGGCCATGATATTCACAGTACGTTGAGGAAATTACTAACCAAAGAAAAAAGAAAGCATTTACCTTACTGCTTTGGAAAACTCGCAGAGTGCAGATTATCATGGAGACGAAGGAGAGGTAGAAGACAAGCAGAGGGATAACAAAAGCAAACAAGTCCATTGTCAGATTGCTGATGATGAAGAAGAAAATGAGCGCATTGACGTGCTGCGTGGGGATGATCGTGCTGAGCCACAGGACACCAGCCCGTGATATCCAGTCGATTAGGCGCTCCTTCATCTCAATCACTGCATGCAGTGGATACTGCAGTATCTGGAGGTAAGAGACAGGTGTAAATATGAACAAACAAATAAGAAATAAAATGTTAAAGTAAAAATATTATAAAAAGTTTGACATTCAGCAGCAACATCAGAATACCATTAAGCGGGATTTCATGTCCATGGCCTTTTGAATGACACCAGTCTGCCTGGTATCTAGCATCCCACTATATCCAATACTCCACGAATGTTTGTGGATCTTCTTGTATCCTGTTGGAACTAACTCAGTCTTGTGCTTTGAAACACATTCACAAACACATTTACACCTTCATATACAGACTATATTTAATTATTACGATCAAAAATACAAGCCACAGCATCTTAATGATGACAGATTATTTCTAGATTTTCTAACTGGGTATTTTCACCTCCTTGCCAGTGCGAAGCGATGCAGGTCTTTCTTTGTCGGCCTGGCTGTCATTTGGAGGAACAGCTGGGACGATACCTTGTGCATACTTTTTAGTCATCTCAACAAAATCATCAAGGTCCACCAGCTTATTGGCTATTAGGATATAAAACAGGTAATTATACAAAGTATATACTTATTTTTGTGCCACTTTCTCCCTGTTTTTGTACTTACAGTCACTGCTGACCATGCTCTCCAACACTTTCTGGGTCTGGCCTGAAGTTGGGGCAGGAATCCTGTTTGCAGCGACCCCTGTTGGTGAAGAACAATCACTACATCAGTGAGTTACAAACAGTTCCCATAATATCAGCCTGTATTCTGACAATGTTCACTGAGACAGCTGCAAAGCTTAAGATGATAAATGGGACCATCATATTGGAGCATGCAGCAGGGCTTTGAGTAGCCTGTAGTACACTGTAGAGGATTATTGTCGCTGAGGGAAAAAAGAATTGGTATTTTGGTGTTGGAGGAATCTTCATCCACATGTCTGTGAGTGTGTGTGCCTCCTACCTGGCACTGAGTTGACCTGGCTGACATTTTGCAGCATCTCTGAGACGGCCACCTTTGTCTTCCTGTCTGGGTTGAGTTTCCAGTACATCATCATGGCTGCTTTGCGAACTGCCAGCTCAAACTTACTCTCTGTTGACAACTTCCGCATGTCAGCTTCGTTCTCTGGAGTGATTCCTACTCACAGATGGCAGACTGTTATGGAACTGCTTACATGCTTACAAGTCTTAGATGTATTAAACAAATGTAATAACTCCAACCTTTTTTCTGGATCCAACAGCGCTGTAGCAGTATTGCCGCACTTTTTCTGCCTTGTTTAGCTGCTTGAATCAGCCAGTCAACGGCCTGCTCGTTATTCATTTCTGTGTCCTTCTCTTCAGCCAGAATCAGGTAGTACTGACCAAGCTGAAATACGGTGAAGAAGTAAAAAGTGAGATTCATTCGGTCTTTGAATGGCACAGAAATATCCAATCAAGTTTACAACAATGCTGGATTGATGTGTTAAATGTATATAAAAACTAAATAATGTGCAAATAAAAAATTTATGAAAAAAATAAAATAATTTCACTGATTATACAGACAGGTTTATGCATGTTTGCACATGAATAAATAAAAACAGGTGGTGTTCACAACATTTCAAAATTTAATTTTACAAAAATATATACTTCCACAGACTTCCCGTAAAAAACTTAAAGAGTAAGGCAAGGCAAGTTTATTAATATAGCCTACATTCAAAACAAAATCAAACTTTTAAAAGAAATAAATGAAATAAAAACAGAGGAAAAGATGAAACCAGAGGTGATTTAAAATCAAATATAAAAGAAAAGGAGAAAGAAAGGACAACAGATTAAAAACATGATCAAGTTTAAAAATTCCAGAAGGGAAACGGTACAAATTTAGACTATTATATAGAAACTATGTAAATGCAGCAGAGAACAAGAGGGTTTCCTGGATTTAAATAAACTGAGTGTTTCAGATGATCTGAGGCTTTCTGAGACTTTGTTCTAGACATGAGGACCATAGAAGCTGAATGCAGCTTCTCCATGCGGTAACTGGATTTATAGCAGGATTTCTGTGGTAGAAAGCAGATCTGGTTTACAGGAAAGTACCACTCACACATGTTGCCTCTTTGTAAACAAATGACTACAAAATCCATAATTCTCCCTTCTCGAGTGTTCCTGTCATGGCTGAGTAACGGGGGCAGCTGAGACCCCAGTGACATATCAAGTGACTGTTTTCTACTCTCGACTGATATTACACAACTTCCTTCTCACAGCTTTATTGTCAAATGTGCCCATTTGTGCATGATAATGTTCGTTTTACATTGAAGGAGTTCTGCATGAGTGCTTATTATGCTATACTGCTAAACACTGATAACATTTTAAATTGAGTACATTGCTATACTGATAATAAGGTACTTATAATAAGGTACACGTATAAAGTATTTTAACACTGGTGCATATTTGTTATGTTGTGTAGCTCGCCTTTTGATTCATGAGAGAGGATTGGAACACCGGACAAGTTCTGTACTGCTAAAGTTACATGTTCACACACACACACACACACACACGCACACACGCACACACGCACACACGCACACACGCACACACGCACACACACGCACACACGCACACACGCACACACACACACACACACACACACACACACACACACACACACACACACACACACACACACACACACACACACACCCTGTCTTTATTTAGGTGATGAATGCATGTCATCTAGTATAAGAATTTAAAAGCTCCCTGACTAGACACTTAAGAATTTCACCTCTCAGATGTTGACGGTCTTAAATGTTGAGTTTTCACCTATAGCATCCTTTTGCCTGTTTTCTTAATCATTTCTAAGTGTGGCCCATATGTCAGCATATTCCATCACAGTCTTGCGATCAACTTCCAAATGGCAGCAAAAAGTGAGTTACTTACACCCAGACTCAGTCGACTAGAAGGACTCGTAACAATGCCAAGTGCCAGTCTGGGCTTTCACTCACCCTGGTCTGAGATCGAGCATCCCCAGCTTTGGCCCTCTCCTCCAACTGCTCTATACTCAGATCTTCTTCTGGCTCTTCATCTGATGAAAGACAAGCGGAGATGCCTGTCACAATCAGTCTCATTCCATCAAATAAATACCTTTGAGTAAATGAATTAATAATATCCTTTTTTCAATGGAAACTTTTTAAATGAGAAATAAAATGTCTTCAACAACCGAGAAATGAAGCCCAGCTAATTGTTTTCAAGGTCTTAGGATTACAATGACCTGGATTGCTGAGAATTGATCCCAGCTTATATCAAAATCACTGCTGATGTCTTTCTTCCTTAGCATTGAGTAAGCACAGACCTGCTGCAGACAAGCAAAATGCCAGAACTTCTGCTCTCATAGAAATGCTCACATCTGCTGATAAACAAATTAAGTCCATTTGAATTGCAGAACCTGGCTGCTACTTCCTCCCTAAGTCCAATGAGAACAACAAGGGTGTCCTTCGCTCTTCACACACTGATTCTGCATTCTGGCTTATTTTTTACTTGATTAAATGTTGACATGATGTAATACACTATGTGTTGGTGTTAATCTGACATTGTATTTTGACAATTTGGAAGAATCAGCAATAATTTTTATTCCTTATGTTCTCATATTTCAAATATTTTAATTGAAAATGGCTGTACTTGATCCCATTACTGTAGGAGCAATGTGACTCACTCTCGTGTTGATTTCTATAGACACTAACTTCAGAGCCTTGGGTGATCAAATCCCCTCTGACACATTTGCAGTAACTTGAGCACAACAAAAATGTCAAAGGTGGAGTAGATGCGAGAGCATATGCATTTGAAATATCTCTGCATCTGCCTACCCATAAAGACACTGCGACAAGACTCCACAGCTCAAGCAACATTCTGCTTAGGTCTTATGTCACATCAGTACTTGTTGGTAGCATGAACTTTCAAAAATGTTTCTGTCTCCAGTGTCCTTTAAGCAAAAAGGTTCAGCCTCTTCATCTAAAATGTCTCATGTTTCTCGTGTGCAGTAATATCAGCTACTAGTGGAGCTCTGAAATAAAATGTCAGTTATATGTCAAAAAGTTTAAATGAAAATTCAATCTCAGCTTATTTGATTATTTTATTGAAAATATACATAGAAACTTGAAAATAGGCTATTTCTGTGCTTGAGATGACATGTATGGTGTTTGAGGTCACCGCCAGCTCAAAAACTCCTAAAAAAACCTCCTCCTTGGCACTTTTTTAAAAGAGTTCTTAACCTTTTATTGTGCACTCCCTAAAATACTTGGAAAATCAAAATTCCAACCATAAAGAAGACTGTTATTGTGATATTCAAGCCTTTAAAACATACTTTTTCTCTAAAGTAATGACGTTCGAGTGGTAAGTGGTCAGTACTAAACATTTTTTTCTCATATTATGTGGAAAGCCAATCTCAATGAAATATGTCTAGAACGTAACCTGATCATTGATGATTGGTGAAAAGAACTCCGTATGGTTCTATCATTTCATGAAGTAGCATGATGGGGCATTTTGTATGTCCTATGAAGTGATCAAATATAGTCATTTGCCCAATAAATGGTTATGGTCTGGATACTTGTAATTCAAATCTATAGTATCGTATATCAGCTCAGAGTACTAAATTAGTACCCAAATTTCGAGTTCAAATCATGGTGCATTCACTGCACATTGGAAACTAATTGGTTTTTGCTTTTTTGTGTTGCTATTAACAGGTACAACAGAAGTTTTATAGTCAATGGCATACTTCACTTAATTTATAAAGACATGAACTAATGATGCTCTATCGGTACAGTCTGAAATGCTTTTTTTTTCTTCATTTAATTTACTTGAACATGTTGAATAACGCTAATTTAATTACACAATAGTCATGTTGGAAACATGCTCAAAAGGAGTGGGAAGAAGCTCAAGTTTATTTAGCACCCCTTCTCCACAGGCAGTTAATCATCCAGCCCCTATCTACACCTAGCGATATTTACAGTCACATTATTTACATTTATATTTAAAAACATACAAATATATCCACATAGACATTGAGGTATATATCTATATACAATCCAGAGACAAACCATAAAAAATTTAAAAGGATAAGAACAATTGTAATTTAGTGTGATCACCCATTTAAATGATCTCATTCTCTTCTGTATTTTTTTTAAAATAGATTTCTTGTACGATGTTTTAAACTTGATCATGCTTGGACATGTCTTCAGTTCATCATTCAATCCATTCCACAATTTCACTCCAGAGACAAAAATGCTAAATTTTTTTAATGTCTTAATGTCCTCTGAAATTAAGCTTTTGATCTTTTTTAACAAACAACTTTAAAATTTTGTCTGGGAATAGTTTGTTATTTATTTTATACATGAATATCGAGGTATGAAAATGAACCAGATCTGTTCGTTTTAATATATTTGACTTCAAGAACAGTGGAGTTGTATGGTCTAAGTAACCAGCAGTGTGAATTAATTTGCAGATTACATAGTGAAGATAATGAACATCTATAAATATTTCCCCAAACCTCAGTAATTCAAATATGGAGAAACCAATGAAAAACATAGAATATGAAGGGATTTACTATCCAAAATGTGTTTTGGTTCACTAAGAATGGAGATGCTTCTTGAAACCTTATTATGTATATACCTCATGTGAGATTTCCAACTGATTCTGTCATCCAGTATTACACCTAGGAACGTATTTTCATGAACTTGCTCTATCTCTATACCATCTATATACAGCTGTGCACATGTATTTCTTTTACAATGTCCAAATAAAATTTTTGACATTTTAGAAGTAACTACATTTAGTAAATCCTTTAGATTTTCTCCAGAACAAAAACAATATTATTTTCAAAATATTTGATATGTTACAAAAGTAATTTATATAGAGAATAAACAATTTAGGACCCAACACTGACCCCTGGGGGACACCGCAAGTAATGTCCAAGCATTACGACAAATTTTCACCCCACTTTACAAAATACTGTCTTTGATTTAATTCATTCATCACATAGTGTAACGCCACACCTATGATCCCATACCGTTCCAGCTTAGTGATTAATATGCCATGATCAACAGTGTCAAATGCTTTTTTCAGATCCAAAAATATTACAATTGAATTGTGTTTCTGATCAACAGCTTTTGTGATTTCCTCAACTGATTCTATTTGTGCCAGTGATGTTGAACTAAATCCATATTGGTTGTCAGAGTATTTAAAGTTTATTTAGGAATTTGTCTAATTGGTTATTCAAAAGTTTTTCAAAAGTTTTTGAGAACTGTGAAAGTGTGTGTCCGTCCCCAGCTTCATGCAATGGCACAACTTTTGCTATTTTCATTTGATTTGGAGGCTTGTCCACTTTCAATCATTCATTTTCTGTATTTTCTGTGTGCTAGTGAGCTTTAAGAGTTATTTAGTGCAATTTGTGTCCAAATTGACCTTTTCATGGGAGTACAAAGCTATTGGACAGATCTCACTTAGAGGAGAAGTTGAGTCACTGATAACCACTCCATAACATAAAACAGTGCTAGTCATCGCATGAAGTGCAAACCTCATGCTACGTCAAACCTCAAGCCATCCTATTTTTTTGCTCAAGTTGAAGCTAAGATTTCATTAAATGCAGGAAATAAACAGAATTTATAACAACTATGTGAACCAAACACAACTTAGCAGGATAGATTACAAACATGGAGCTGTTACAGCCTGCTCATTGTTCACAGTTTTTAGGAGCACCACACGTGTGGTATTTTGACTGATGAATAAATAGTAGGCTGGTGTGGCTAAAATAAAGGGGTAATTAATATTTTGGTTGATTTCCTTTGTTTTGTGGTTAAAGTCTGTCTTCCAACGTGCCTCTCATGCAAAAACAAGCTCATTTCCTTAAAACCAGCTGCTATGTCAAGAACTGTTAATTCATGGATTAAATTGGGGAGGTGTTGTACTGTTTCCATGTGGTATTTTGACCATAGGATGTCACAGACATTTTGCCATGACCTCAGGAAACTGTTTTGACTTGTGAATACTAAACAGTCACTGATAAGTCAGATGATTTGGGATCTAAGTGTGATAGTAGTAAGTAATCACAAAATGTTGCTGTAGCTATATCATTTATGTAAACTACATTGCAGTTTATTTCAGTGTCATTCATTCTTATGTACCCTTTTCTACAAAGAAACAGCCCATTGTTTTCCCCATAAGAGGTGGAACAGTTACTTTAAGTGATTCTCTGAAGTGATTCCAGAGTGATGTTTATGTTGCTCTGTTATGTGTGGAAAGATCTCTCAAATATGTACCATGAGGCTTATCAACTCAACAGAGCACTGACCTAAAACTCAAAAGTGTCATTTCATCATTAACTCAAAGTGAAGGAATTCATTCTCACCCTCTTCATCTTTGGCATCTTCTTCTGCTTTTCTAATTCTTTCCTGCATCATCACCCGCTTGGCCACCGAAGCAAAAGTGCGTTTTGTGGGGGCAGTCGTGGGCCCCACGGAGGCATCTGCAGAAGAAGGATGGGAATCTGTCTGAGTCTTACAGGCTGAGCTAGCTGATGAGGAGGCAGAATCGAGCTTGGAAAAAGAAGAAACTTTGGATATTTGAGGGGTCGAGATGCTGAGCGAAGGAGGAGGTGATGACTGGTTTGGAGTACAGGAGGGGGGGTTAGATGATTCCATTTTTGATGTAGATTCAAAAGAAATAGGAGTTACAGGTTTTGACTTATCTAAAGAAGGGACTGGGTCTATTGCTTTGGAGATGGCATATGTGGATGGCAGAGAGGAATCAAATGATTGTTTAGGATCTGGTGCTGGTGATATGTCATGCTGAGCTTGAGGAGCAGAGGGGTTACTGGACCCAAGTGAAAGAGGAATTTGTTTGGAGGAAGAAGAAGGTTCCTCCATGACAGACTGTGACTCCTGGGTGTTGACAGCAGTTGGTGTTGATGGGGAATTCTTCTCCATCTTTCCTAAAATAAAAAAAAGGTGAGAGTATCTTGTCATGTAAGCTGTGCTGTAAAATCATTTAGGTTTCGGTTTCAAACAGGCACAGACTGATAGTCAGCTTCATGAACTCTTATCAGAAAATTGATTGGATAGGACAAATACAAGTGGAAAGTCGAAACAAATACAGCCGAACCTCTGTTTTTTTGTGATATGGTAATGTAAATTCTTAATAAATTTCTTTTAAAATTCTTATCCTTATTGCAGTCGAATGCAATTAGTAAAAACGCGGCAAATAAGCACTGTTAGAGGAACTGTTATTAAACGAATATTAAGGAAAATATGGGAGGAAATTAAATCAAAGTGTTTTCAGAGTACGGTCCGAAGTCTCGAGTGCACGAGCACTGTGAATTTAACGACAAACGACAAACTCATCCAAACCACTTGCACCAAGACATCACTCAGTAAAAAATATTGTATATCAGACTTACTTAAACAGATAAATTTCCTCTGAACCGTACTACAACACAATAATCCGCCTGATTTTAGAGGTTTTATTCCATGGCATGCTCCAGCCCGCACTAGGCGAGTCCACGAAACCAGAGACGCACACTTGTTGCCGTCAAACTCTGGTCTATAAACAACGCCACAACTTTGTGACCCACCTTCTTAAAATAGGTTATCCGTTATAGGCAATGATAAACGCCCATCAAAAAGGTGACTTATCTATGTGGCGGGGCAGTGACCGGTTTGGCAATTGTTTGAAAAACATAGATAGATAGATAGATAGATAGATAGATAGATAGATAGATAGATAGATAGATAGATAGATAGATAGATAG
>JAOXYM010000004.1:9288696-9299778 GCA_028567055.1 Leptatherina wallacei | reverse complement strand
ATCCATCCATCCATCCATCCATCCATCCATCCATCCATCCATCCATCCATCCATCCATCCATCCATCCATTTTCTTCAAAGGCAACAGGTTCATGAGGGAGAGGCAGACATCCCTCTCCCTGTAGCAACACTCTCCAGCTCCTCCTGGAAGATTGACGTTCCCAGGGCAGGAGTGATTTATAATCCCTCACCTGAATCTGCCCTGGGGTCTCACCCTAGTAAAATTTGCCCGGAAAACTTGGAAGGGATGGTGACCAGGAGGCATCCTAATCAGATGTCCAAACCACCTTAGCTGATTCTCAGTGAGCAGGGAAGGATTTCAAAGTTGGGTGCAATGCGAACTGGGCGGCTTGCAAAGTTGGAGGGGCCTGGGCATACTAGTTCCTGGCATCACAGACTGGTCATTAGATAATACACTGGATTAACTGAGTCAATAAAGTCCAACCACTTCTATAAAAACAGACATTTTCACAGTCAACTGTTAACACAATGTCTATGAAGAAAGACATCATCACCGATCTTAGAGAGGTTGCCTAATTTTGGCTGCCCATCGAGGTGGGAAAGGCTAGAAGGACATTTTAAAATAGTTCACAGTTCATCATTCCACAATGAGAAATATCATTCACTAGTGGAAAACATGCGAAAATATCTATATCTAATATATCTAATAAATATCTAAGACTAAGTAGTATACCACAAAAGTTTTTTCTCTTTAGAGGTACATGGCAGCACAGTTTAGGTTTCCAAAGTTACATCTGAACACTCTACACTTCTAAAACAATGTTATTTGAAACTCGAGACCACTGTTTGCGAGACCAAACAGAGCACAGAAATGTTAAAGCTGTAGAAAAGTTGGTTGTTGAAAACATACACGAATAGCAGTGCTTTTATCCAGCTAATGCTGTGGAATGGTCCCTTAAGTAGATTATGTGTTCTAGGTCAATAGCTATGTCAGCCTGCAATTAATTGAGTGTGGCTGTTTCCCATTCGGCATGATGGCATCAAGACAGACCAGAAAGATGTTGAATAGGGCCCTGACAATCCATGAGCCACAAATGATATTCTTAGGCAATACACAACCATTGCATGTTGTTATATGCCTAAATGAATCAGCCAATATAATTTTGTTTTAAGAAGTGATCAAGTCACTGATTCCTGAATTGCTCTGTGCTCAGTGAAAGCATCTTGTGGTTGCAATTGTACTAGCAAGTGAATAAGCAACTTGTTTGGATTATTTTTTTCATGAACAGCGAAAGCAAATTAATTAAATTATTTTCTATTAACTTCTAACAATTAATTATCACAAAAGTATTTGGTCAAGCATGTACTTGTAAGTATGATAACAGATGTATAGCTTTAGCACATATCTAGTCAACCCAGGTCTCTTGGTATTGAGCAGATTATTGTATGACAACAGCTAACCCTAAAAGATCAGACTGCATCCCCCTCCATGCCCCATGCAGATGTGGGTTAAAAGATGCTGCTTTTAATCCGCTGATGGAATGACCTGCTCAAGCACACAAAGAGAATATTGTTCTCATCCAGTGTTTGATATACTCAGTGGCTCCTGCTGAACTAATGCAACACTTTAAAATGAGTTCACTCTAACAGCAGAAGCCCCTTTAAAAACTGGATCATTGCATCATTGGTGTGCTTGGAGAGAAAGGATTCTAGGTTGCCCGAAGAGAGACGTTTTTTTTTTTTGTTTTTTTTTTTTTTTTACCGTTCACAGCGTCGAATGAGTACGCTTGCCTGGAGAGGCGGGACTTTGACCCGGTTTGACGTAAAACAAGCAAAACTGTCTGTATCGCTTCTGACTGGGGGAAGTTCAAGTCTCCTGCAAAAGCTACGATGTCTGACTGCAGGAGGCAGTGGAACCGGGAGGATGAGCTCCCGGTGTACCTGGCGGGACCAATCACAACAGGGGCAAACCAGAGGAAAACCTACGGGATGTTCAGCTCAGTGGAGGGGGCCTTTGAGAGCAAGACCATCAATTTCGATAACTACGCGGTGGGGAGGAAAGGGAGCCGCACGCCGAGAAGTGGGAGTCGGGAGAGGGTCTTGGACACTGATGACCCCACGGACAGGGCGCCCGGGGAGGCCCAAGAGGGGTCACAGACCAATTCGCCCGTGGAGACAGACGATGCACGGGCTGGTGTTGAGATCAGGTTTTCATCGGGAATAGAAGACCCAAACGGAAAGGTAGGACAATCGATTTTACGCTTTGGTTTCTGTGACCTATTTTCTGATGGCTGTTCTCAGTAAATATAAGTCAAGGCCTACAAAACAGCAGTAAACGCCCATCGCCTGTAGCAGGTGGAAACCTACTGGCTCACTAAGAATTTTCATTTGATGAAAATAGTCATTAGATGTGTTTTCAATCATTAATAGCCTTGTGTCCAGAAATGTTGTGTTGTCTTAGTAATTTCTCATCCACCAGGACTGAGAAAATATTTCAGTCTGCATAAATGATGAAGTTGTGCTGCATTGCAGTTTGGCTCTTTCAGTGTTTACGAGGCTTCCCCGCAAAAATATTCGCTGTGGTGCTGAACTGGACAGCGACAGGCACAATCCGCCGCTGCATTGTTTCTGTGCCCTACTTCAACTGTTTGCGCGCGCGTGTGTCTGTGGGGGATGCTTATATGCTTTATAGACGTAAACCATGTCTTTTTTTTCTATACCGTGAACGCCACCAGGTAAAACTCTCGGTTTCCGCATGCGCGCGCGCACGCACGGGATCGTCACTTGCCTGTCACTTGCGCGCGACACGCAAGCCGACGCAGCCGCACGGCGGCGGATTCATCGCTCAGGTCTTTTCCTTAGTCTAACAATACCCAACCAACTCATACCAGGGAGACAAGGGGCCATAGGGCGCACGGGGCGCTGGTGTCATCTCAATCCGCTTCTGAGCTGACTGCCGGGGGGCAGAGCTACGGAGAGAGCATGTCTGGGAGCGGTTATCAGGGGAATAACAGCATCCCCCTCCTAACGGTAAGAGACCAGGTCAGAAACGTCCAAGTGGAGAGTCTCTCTTGTATGCAAATCCCTGCTGCAAGGCTGAAAGGAGATTAAATTCTTAGTGAATGGCAAAGAGCAGAAGGCCCTTTCATGTAGGCTACGTCGCTTCTTTGTGAGACTTCAATTACCAAGATAGGTGACAGTCTTCTGTGTATGAGTGTTCAATGGTGTGGGTAGTCTTTCTCCGGGTTGAATTGTGTTGTGTAATCCCGCTGCTTGTCATCGGGATTAGATCGGTTGACGTGACCGATGAATCAGGAGTAGGCTATGGTGTGAGGCTTTATTTGTACAAATTGTGCATTCCTCTTTTCGCTTAAGCTTGCATCTTCATATCGTTTATTATTTCAGAGGCAACTAGTGAGCACATTTATTAATTTATTTGTGTATTTTAATTCTTGCAAGCATACTTGTTTAAGGTGATGATAAGTCAGCAGGCTGTCAGCTGTCGTCAGAACCATGGTTGATCACTGGTTGCCATGGAAACCCTCCAACGTCTCAACGCTGTTACCAGGCACCCTCAATGGTGAAAGGGTGTGGATATATAGTAGTCAAAGCAAAAAGGTTCATTTTAACTCTGCTCATGATGATATCTTCATGATATTATGCATATATAAACTGATACTCAATTATGAAGATTATTAAGAAAAGGAAATTCAGTTAAAATGCCATCCAAAACACCTGTTTGGCTATAATTTTTAAAATTTTTTTGCTCTCCATTGACTGTATCAATTTTGCTGTAAGGTCAAAGATTACATAACTGATTATGCAATATACCAAAAACCTGCTCTCCGAATTTTATCCTGCAGAATGAAAAGCTGCTGATCAAAGGGGGGCGAGTGGTCAATGATGACCAGTCTTTCTATGCAGATGTCTACATAGAGGATGGGCTCATCAAGTGAGTATGTAGAAACATTGCAGGAGTGTATTACATTATACAAGTCTTGAGCAACACTCTATTTCTTTACCCAGAGCAATGAAATAGGAAAAATGACTTAAACGTATAGAAATGTTCAAACAGACATGGAAATACACAGAATTAATTGAATAATACTTCATTAATCATAAGAAGGGAAATTATTTTGCACGATAAAGAACACATGAAAGTTAGCAATTGTTAATCATTACTGTTAAAGCTGTGTGCAGTACTGTTGGAACTGAGTTGGAAAAACTGACTGAACACACTTCATTATTTGATCATTTCGCAGCCTCAAAAACAGGAGCATTGCATCCTTGGTGTGCATGAACCTGAATCCTAACCCACGCACCGGTGAAGATTCATCACATCTATTGCCACTGATTTTCACTCCAGTTTTTGTATAATTTGGTATATGTAAGCCCTCTCTCCACTTTTCACTCGATAAAGAATGGCTTCTTGACAGCCACCTTTCCATGGACAACATTTATGAAGAAGGCTTAACCAACAGTAGATGGATTATTTGCTAGGTTTTTTTCCCTGTTTAAGAATGTCACTCTTTCAGATATCATTCATCTGCTGATGAATTACACACATATGTATATATATATATATATATATATATATATAAGAGATAACTTGTGTTTTAAGCAAGCTCTTTAGGAATGCCTTGTTGGAGTAAAAATATCATTTGATGCCTTTCAAACTGTACTATCTCGGCATTGTTCATTGGTGGAACTACAGAAATGAGAACAAATAATGTATTATTGCAACAGCTTGTGCCCTGTGATAGACTGGCGACCTGTCCAGGGGGTACCCTGCCTCTCGCCTAATAATTGCTGGGATAGGCTCCAGCCCCCCGCAACCCTGAGTTGGACTAAGTGGTACGGAAAATTAATGAATGCAACAGCTTGCTAATGGTGTTTAAAATACCTGAAGATACAGTTTGAAATAGATTCTTTGCTTAGTTGTTTGCTATGTAGACACAGCACAGATTAATCCCTTGAATTAGTTTGTGCTTTTGCTTGAATGATTCATAGAGCAGTGTTTAGTGTCTTAACAGACAGGAAAACACATTTCTTAGAATATAGTACAAGAACTGGCTTCAGAAAGTCTGGAGAAGTGCCGATCCACTTTATATATATATGTGTGTTTATAAGAAAGATGGCTCAAGACTTTTGCACAGTCCTTAATGTCCATTCCTGCAGAAATGTAATGGAATTTTATGCACAGACATGTTTTTCTGTAATCTTTGTACCTCATTGCTTCTGCTTTTCTCTTCTCTGTCATTCATCCTCTTGTGTCTTCATATGTCTAATCCTTGGCAGACAGGTGGGGGAGAATCTGGTTGTACCGGGGTGTGTCAAGGTGATTGAAGCCAATGGCCGGATGGTAATACCAGGAGGTATAGATGTCAACACATGCCTGATGAAGCCCTTCCTGGGTACACAGCCTGTTGATGATTTCCTTCAGGGAACTAAGGCTGCCCTTGCTGGTGGAACCACCATGATTAGTGAGTGTGGACACCAGGATACAAGAGAGCACATGTCAGCTACAGAGTAACATGTATGATTAAGTGTTGCATCCTAACATTTGACCGTTGCTACCTCTCAGTTGATCATGTGACCCCTCAGCCTGGGGACAGCCTGCTGGAGGCGTTTGAGTACTGGCAGGAGGCTGCAGATAAAAAGGCATGCTGCGATTACTCCCTGCACGTTGACATCCCCCAGTGGAACGAGAGTGTTAAAGACGAGCTGGAACTGCTGGTGCAGGACAAAGGTACAATGGTTTCTAATTTTTTCCTCTGATATTTGAGGCAGTGTCATTGCTATTCTTCTTCTTTCAGGCCCATGTTCGGACACATTTCACAAGAACATCAGGGACAGATTTAGAAGCAATTTGGCCGGGTACTGAATCCTCTTATATCCAAGATGCATTGGAGATCCATTGTTTGTGTAATAATGCTGTCACGGTGGCAGGTTGCAATTCTTACCTTGGAATCTTTTTAAAGCAAAAATGAACAATTTTTCTTTGGGGTCAGCTGCAAAATAACAAGCTGTCTGAGGCAAGAAAGCTGCTTGTGTGAACAGTTTATTCAGAGGTTAAGTTGTATTGGGTCAGATGCTGTTAGATTTTTGCTCCCACAATTATTGTTGCCACTGAGTTACATCATCATCATGATGCCATTTGTTGTTTCCACCATTGTCAGGTATCAACTCCTTTCAAGTGTACATGGCTTACAAGGATCTGTACCAGATGGCAGATTCTCAGGTGTGGTTCACTGTAATTTTTAATAATGACTTATTCCCTCATGCAAATCATGTGAGTTTGCGATCCGTACTCTTCTTATTTTGCTTGTTACCTCTGCAGTTGTATGAAGCTTTCTCCTTCCTGAAGCAGCTGGGGGCCATGGTGTTAGTTCATGCTGAAAATGGAGACCTGATCGCTCAGGTAATGCTGCAGTACCCTGCCTTTGTATCTGTCTTCAACCTGCACTGCAGTTGAGAAATGTTCTTGTTATGTAACTTCTCATCTCTCTAAAGGAGAGATAGAGGATTAATGCTGCTGCAGCAACCCCAGAGAATGACAGGTTTAACTTAGGCCACCATTACTGTTGAATGTTATGATGATAATGGTGATAATGATGACGATGATGTAATTATGATTAAGATAGTAAGGGTGACGGTGCTGATAATGCTGGCAGCGGTGATGACAACTTTTACTCGCAGTCAGGGAGGGAATGATCCAGTTTATTGAGAATTATTTAGACAAAAACTATGATGTATGTAAAGAAAACCAGGATGATAAACCAAAATGGAAGTGTTGATAATGATACACATTAATATAATAATCCTTAAGGGAGATAATACGTGTTTTTATCCAGATTTTTGCTGTGGTGCAGGCAGCTTTGTCAGAAAAACAATCTGTGTCTCCAACATGTGTTCCCTACTGTAGCGCAACATTTCACTGTTACATTTCTTCTTTTGTAAGTCACGTGAGATGGCATGAGATGCCATCACAGCCACTGAGGTGCTCTATATAGCAAACATGGAACTAATACTGAAATTTGGCTTACAGGAGCAGAGAAAAATCCTCGGAATGGGAATCACAGGTCCTGAAGGCCATCCTCTGAGTCGTCCGGAAGAGGTGATTTTTATGCAGCCTCGCTTCTCATTACTTAACCTGTTAGTAAACAGTAATGAAGTGTCTTTTTATCTCTTCTCTTTGCAGTTGGAGGCTGAGGCAGTATTTCGTGCCATCATTCTTGGCAACCGTGTGAACTGTCCTGTCTATATCACAAAAGTGATGAGCAAGAGTGCAGCTGACACCATAACTCAGGCTCGGAGGAAAGGTAATTTCTCTTTTTCATTACTTTTTGTTACCAGGATCTTAATGGTAAAACATTTTTTCTGGGTTTTGTGAGGGATTCTGTTCAAGTCTGAAATTTACAGTCGAACTCTCATCTCGTATAGGTTCTGTGGTATTTGGGGAGCCAATTACAGCGAGCTTGGCAACTGACGGCTCTCATTATTGGAGCAAAAACTGGGCCAAAGCGGCTGCGTATGTGACTTCTCCACCTTTGAGTCCTGACCCTACAACCCCAGACCATCTCCACACACTGCTGGCTTGGTATGACTCAAGCTCTTTCAATGAATATTATATAAACCAAGCAGGTTGTAATGCTTTCTAAATCCTGATGACATATTTAGCATTCAGTTATATGCAAACTTGAACAGCAAAAACTTTTCTAATTAATGCAATAACCTCTGCATAATGTTAAATGCAAATCAGCTGGATGACAGGAAAGGAGAGGGGGTGGCAGAGATCTAATTGTTGCTGTTTACTCTTGCACATTAATTTGGTATTCATGCCACAGATGACTGTGATACTCAATGTCAGATCAACTTTAGCGTTACGGAGAAACAGATGGAGAGAAGGTGAATGTGTGAAGTGAGGCAGGGCAAACAGAAATTTGGTTACATAGACTTATTCATTTACTGATCAGTTTAACTGGGTATAAACTGCATTATATAGTTGGTATAAAGTTGTAATCCTATCATAGAGAGGGGTGAAGAGCACCAGATTAATATTACCTCTGCGTTCAACTCAAATATACAGATACCCCCTGGTATCTTCCAGTTGCATATTTTCGACTGTCCTTGATTCCATAAATAGAACAAGGACTAAAGTTCCTCATCATCTGTTGCCTTGGCTACCAACTGCCTCCCCCTCCTCCCCCTCTTCCTCCTCCTCTGTTCTTCTAGCCTTCGTCTGCAATTCCGGCTTTTCGGGGCAGGTCTATGCTGTCACTCTGGTGGTGTGATACTGCTGTTGTCTTTGAGCCTCTCCTGAAATGACGGGCTCTATTTTTAGGAGGCTCTTCTTCAGAGATGGGAGCACTTTCTCAGTTTTCAGTGAGGCCTATTATCTCTGTAATAAGTACTCTCTTGGCATTAGGGTGATGATCCCACTGTGCACTATTACAGACTAATCACTATAATTAATGACTGAATAATATGTGGTGCTTTAAAGATTATGATTATTGTACCATCTCATCAGTTAGACTGAGCCACTTGTATAGTGTGAAGTACAATGAGTGTGTGTGTTGATGACATTTCATTAATTCAGCACTTTTTTTATGTAGTGTATGTATTGGTGAAGGTTTAGCTGTGTTGCATGTTCTGACCAGTTTAGGTGACTGGTTTTAAGTTACAGACGACACATGAAATGCTTAACGAGGACACCTGGTGGCAAATTTCAAATAAATGCTTATCATTGTGTCATCTTCTGTAACTGGGATCAGCAAATCCGTTCCTTGAGGTCTGCTGTCCTGCAGGTTTTATTTGTGTCCCTGCTGCAACTCACCTGATTCAAATTCAATGGATCTCCAATAACTGGTGGTCAGATTCTGCACATAACTGCTTATGATGTGTTGAGGTGTGTTGTGAAGCAAGAAACATATAAAACCTGCAGGACAGCGGACCTTGAGGGCTGGATTTGCTGATCCCTGCAGTGGAGTAATCGTCTTTAAATGATTTTGCATGTTCTTTCTTCACATGTAGTTTCCTATACTCCTTCCTTTAATAATGACTGTTGTGCTACTTTTTTTTCTTGACATAGTGGGGACCTTCAGGTGGTGGGCAGTGCTCACTGTGCATTCAGCTCTTCCCAGAAAGCAATTGGAAAAGATGACTTCACCTTAATCCCTGAGGGAACCAATGGAGTACAGGAGAGGATGGGCTTTGTCTGGGACAAGGCTGTGGTGAGCAATGACTGCTTGGGTCTGTTTGTATATTTTGTTTATTATTCTTAACATCAACCTATTTCTCACTTAGGCAATGGGAAAGATGGATGAGAACCAGTTTGTGGCCGTCACGTCAACCAATGCAGCTAAGATCTTTAATCTGTACCCGCGTAAAGGCCGCATAGCCGTGGGCTCAGACGCCGACATTGTCATCTGGGACCCTGACAGCATCAAAACCATCACTGCCAAAGTTCAGCAGTCGGTGAGAACACAAAGAAAGTAGAAGGAAAGAAAAGGTAGTGAGGAAAAAGAGGATTTGTGTTTCAGGTGTGGAGTGTGCACAGTGGAAAGCTAAAATACTGGAGTCTTAGAAAGATGGTTAACCCAACCAGAAAAAAATAAATCGTATTTACTTTAAGTGGCAACTTTAATTCAGATTATTTTCTGGTTTGAAAAGATTAATTCGGTATCTCTGCTTCAATCTTTAAACAATCCTTACCGAGCGGAATTTTGTTTAAAAAAAATCCGACTGAAACGATTGAAAATGCACCTAAAAATAAGTGTTCGTCCGCAGAAAGTAGTTTCAGTGGAGAATGATCACTGTGTGGATTATCAGGATTTTTTTTTCTGATCCTTTTGGGCATCATGAGCAAAGCTCCATTTACTTCACTGCAGATTGGGGTGGCAAGAGATACCTCTGGGAAAGCCATAAAAAACCTGAAGAAAAAGAAAAGAAAAGCTTTCTACAAAGCAATTTGGCAATGGTAATAAATGCTATTCGAGTTAATCTTCACTGTAAATTTGAGGATTAAAAGATGCATTTAAATCCCCTAAAATGACATTGGAGGTGGAAATGTGCCTTGAGAAATTTGGCACAATGCAGAGAAAATTTTAGACAGCAGTTGATGTATTCAAGATGTGCTGCATGGGTTGAGTGGGCTGAGTAGGTGCTAGTGTGAAAGGGGCATGGCTCCTTATCCAGACCGGTGCCAGCGTTAAATTATAATCCCCTTTCACCCCTCACCCATTCAGTGCTACCATCTTGCTTACCCATCCCCCTATATTCACAATATATTTTTCCTTCTTATGCCCCAAGTCTCCCCCTCTTTCACCCATCAATTTAGTTTTTATTCCTGCATCTACTGAGCCCTTTGATTAGACGCTCACTCAATTGGTCTTCATATATCCCTCCTTTCTGTCTTATAATCTCTCCCTCTCCACGTAGGCTGCAGAATACAACATCTTTGAGGGTCTGGAGTGCCGTGGTGGGCCAGCACTGGTACTGAGTCATGGTAAGATCGTTTACGAAGGGGGCAAGCTGCAGGTTCAGCAGGGCACCGGGCGATTCATTCCACGCAAGCCCTTCCCAGACTATGCTTACCAACGTGTTAAGTTCAGGAATCAGGTAAGGTTTATGTACATTGTTTTTTTTCTTTTTAATTTTACAATGCTTACAAATTCCCTGAAAAAACTGTTTTGCTGGAATTTTTTTTTTAACCGTTTTAAAGGGTTTAATGTAATTTCAGGAAGTTCACAATGAAAAAACTTGTGCTGCAAGCACGTTGCAGTTATTTCATTTTAGATGAATTTTGTGCAAGTATTCTGCTCTATCAAAAAAGTGGTGAAAAGAACAACTTGAAAAATGTTGCCATGACTTATAAGTTCATGATGGGAATTTGTGAAATTCCACTATCACTATTCCACTACCGGACTAGGGCAAGAGTCTGCACCTTTAATTTCAATTTAATTTCAATTATATATTTTATTACATGTTTTTGTTGCATAGTGCTTTGTTTGTTTTTGTGTTGCTGCTTAGTTGTTACAATTTTCCTTGGGATCAATAAAGTATCTATCTATCTATCTATCTATCTATCTATCTATCTATCTATCTATCTATCTATCTATC